>JACXGK010011932.1:0-14818 GCA_016801125.1 Novumbra hubbsi
TCATACCAAAACCAGACGTGTTCCTTATTGACCCACAAAATTATGCTTTTTTTATTTACATTGTTGTACTTGGTACAAAATAGTATGAAACTAAGACATTACGGTTTTATAAAAAAAGGTGGTTTATCATAGCACTTAGAAAAGAGTGTCCGGCTCCTTAACTTCAACGCCAACAAATCAGAAGAGAGAAGCATGCAACACTGAAATCGCAAAAACACAAAAAAAGCAATCTACTAAGATGTCCCTTCTGTCTCTATGAACTTTAACACAGATGTGAAATGTTTTATTTTTTTGTGTTATTTTATTTTTTTACCTTCCCTTTCTCGTGGGTCTTTGTGCAGGACCAGGAAGGTGTCTGAAATGGTAGCAGCATGAAGGGATAGAATCAAAGAAGGAAAGACTGACATTGGGCGCGAGATCCTAACGCACTTACCTGGTTCCCTCTTGACTCCCATCAAAGTAAATATCACTGTTACATGACTGAAGATCTTTAGCCTTGCTGTCCGGAGACGCAACAATGATGCGCCAATCTGTGGATGGATCTTGCGTGAGGATTGCCGGTGTCTCCATCTTATTTCTTTTGGATGCCCTGCCAACGTGTATGATCTTGTGGCCATTGAGTGCCTGCCTGCTGCAGTGGTGGAGGATTCATAGAGGTTCCACACCAGACCTCTGCAGCAGCTCTCTCACCCCCCCCCCAAAAAAAAAAAATCTCCCCACCATCTCGGAGTAGCCTGATAGACTGATTCCCCCAGGGACATCCAGGCCACTGGACCCAAGAGCAGCTCTGTTCCAACTGGCTGTTCTGTATTTAATACTACTACCATGCCAGCCTGTTCCCTCATCACCCCACTCTACCCCTACATCTCTCATGCAAGGATCACTTTAGCCTGATATTGTGAGGTTTTTCAATTGCGGATTTAATTAAGTTTTATTTTATTTGTATTGCCAGTGTTGTTACTTCTGTTTTTGTCAATCTTGCTGTTATCGCTGTTGTTGATGTGTATTGTTGTAAATGTTTTCTGCTTATCACAGCTATGTGTTTTATGGATGTTTGACATCTCCATGCAGTATTTGGCTGTTCTCCGGCCCCCTACTGCTCATGGGCAGCAACTTAAAAAACCCTTCTGGTTTGAGGAGCACCTCTGCAATGGCATCCCGCTGCAGGACCCTCGTGGATATGTACGCTCACTTCATCTGGTTTGGTTGTTGGACAGTCAGTGTTTTGGTATGATGAAGGGCGAGAGGTCCTCGTTGCAAAGGTTCAGAAGGTATCTGTCCAGTCTGCCTCCTAGCTGTTCCTTCAGCCCCCTCCCTATCTCCCGCCTCCCTGCTTCTATGCCAGCAACGTGCGGCCAACACACACACACACACACACATGCTCCCAGCCTGGCCTACATGCACATTGGTGCTTTGTTCTTCATAGGTTCTCTGGTAGCTTTTTGATTGACTGAATCATCCCTCCCCTCCATGTACACTGATGCAGCACTCTATTCTATGCAACGACAGAGAGATGCACGCTCACAGCCGTCAACCATCAGTCCACCACCCCACATGCTGATTGACCTCCTCCTCTCTACCCATCACCATGTGGTCCTTGTCAGCCAGGGGTCTCTCTTATACTGAACTACATGCACACCTCTGGAGTATTAACACTAGACTAGTAGACTTGACAGCCCCGTGTTGGCTTTGTGTAAAGTCCACCTTTACTGTCCAGTTATTCGGTGTGAACATTGGAGCTTTTAGGTAACACTAATGATGTTTTTGAGCGAGGGCACGTATGGGTGTCTGGGAGTAGCGGTCCGTCTCTATCGTGACATGTGCCAACTGGGTTACAAATGCCTGCTGTCACACTGCCATGTCTTCCTGGGGTTTCCTGTGACCGGAACAACGGGTGGGAGTCATGGAAGCAGGGCGGTAGGCAGTACACTCTGGAGAATGTACATTTGAGCGTTAGAAGGAGAAGTAAGGTGTTCTACGGGGGCAGAGCTGTGCCCTGCTAGTGGGTCACATTAGATACACCTTTTTAAAAACCAAAACATTTTTTAGCGTTAATAGTTTCGAGAAAGTAAAACAAAAATGTGTACGTGTATATCATGAAATATGTCTTAGGCTGAGATTGCCTAATTGTCTTTTTGCAGGCCTTTTTTCCTCCATTGTGGCACTTTGACCGGGGCTACTTTGAGGCCCACCGAATCAGCAGGGCTGGGACAAACCTCAGTTTTCTTTGGTACAGAGTCTTAAAAGGGGGAAGGACCTCTTCCATACTCTCTGTTGTGTGGCATTGGCAACAATCACTAACTGCCTGTTTGTGAAGAAAACATGACTTTTTGCTCCACGTTAGTCTCCTGAGGCAATGGGGGTCAAGTCTGAGGTGACCCCGGTTTCTCTGTGCAGCACCTGTACCCACTTTTTCCACTTTCCCCGAAGCCCAGTTGCCCTGCTCAAACCTGACCCGATGTATCCGCCTTCTTTACATATTTCTCCCAATGAAAAGGATCATATTAACATATCAGAGTAATACAAAAAGATTGAATACGAATACTTGAATCAAAATCGCCAATTATGTAATGTGAAAACTTTTGTATTAAGTTTGTCATTCATACACTTCCAAGATTTTTTTGTAACATCTGTTCATAGTGAACAAAAAAATGGTTAAAAACAAAGACTGATAAAAGAAAATCTGTATCTGAGTGTTTGCACAAGGTTGTGTGTATGTGAGTGTGTGTGTGAGTGTATATGTTGGTTTGAACAGTTGCACGCTTGTGATTTGGAGCGGGATGTATCTTTTTCATTTTCTTTCAATTCAGTGTATTAGTTTTCTGTTGGCGTTTTTATTTTGGGCTTGTCAAGAGTATATTGGGATGTTTGTTGTTATTAGCCTCTAGCGTTGCACTGAGTGTCAGGCCTCCTCCTGATCTAGCTAATCGGAAGATAAAGTACTGGGGGGAGACGGCGACTATTCAAGTGTAAATGTTTACTCAAGGACTTATGAGAAATAATTGTGTTTTAATCTGTAATATGTTTATCTACCTTATAGTGGCTTTCATTGTGGAATAATCCAAGAAAGAAATATGGATTGTAAAATGATTATTGCACCATTTTTTTTTGAGCATATAAGAAAAAGTATGAAAAAAAATATAATATAAAAAAATGTCAAAAAAAAATATTTTTGAAGAGCTGTGGCCATAGTATGGGTAGAACCTTGTAGTTCTGTCTGTTTAGGGGACTGAGTACAGGTACAAGACATCAAAAGGCTGGAGATTTGGTTACAAGGCTCTCTTGTAAGAGATTTGGTTTTTAGCTTTTGTTAAATTTATTTTTCAAGTCTTGTTTTTTATGTTTATTTTCAGCCTGGCTACCGATGGTTTACAAACATTTTGTTTTTTTGAAATTCGAGGAGACAAAATGAACTATATGGGAATGTTGGAAAAACAAGAGAGGACAAATACTTCCAATTAAAAAGAATAGCAAAACACTTTACAGAACGAAGATTTTAATATTGTGCTACTTTCAGAACTCTGGGATCGAACAGTGTTGTGTTATTTGACCTTTGACATGTGTTCTATGTTCATGTTAATTTCATGCAGTCTGTATGTTTTTGTTTTAGGTTTTTATTTTACCTTTGTAAAAAAACAAAAAAAATTACAATTGCTCACTATCTTGCACACAAAAAAAGGTGGATCTTGTCTCAGGAAGGCCAGAGTTCCAACTCCACACCATTTAAATGTATGTTTTTATGAGATAAAAAAAAAGATGAATAAAAAAATAAAACCAATTCTAAGCACTGAAAGTTATGGATTTCAGAAAGAAGCAAAAATACCTTTTTGTTTCTAAATCCGTAGCAGTTACTTATTAACCAAATAATGGACTTTAAATGAACATAAATTGAGTGCTTTATATATCAAATCTATATATTAAAATTGCTTTACATAAAAAAAAAAAAATAAAAGATCAATGATTTTGATTGTTACAAAAATGAGACCGTGAAAGAACATGCAAATGCTGTATGTTTTCAATCTTGTATTTTCTTAACGAGGTCCTGTCCTGACTGAATTTAGGACCATTGTGCATTAGTCTTTCTTCTCTGTCATTCTCTCTTATGGCTGGTATTACGTAACAGGGAAAGACGCATTCACATGTATTTGGAGGATTTTAAAACTAGCTGGTTGTAAAGGATCATGATCTATGCACAGGTTTTCAGGAGGGCGTGTGGGCGTATCAACTTTAAATCCTACAAGGCAAATATTTTGTCGGGGTTTCGGGATCTTGTTTTTTTTTGTTGGGGGGGGGGGGGTTGTTGAGTGGGTTCTCCTCCCCCGCCAAGACCCCCACATCCTACTTCCTTCCCTTAATTCAAATTGACTTAGCGCGTCACCACCATGCTGTGTATTCCTAAACCAATGAGCGTCTCACTCTTTAGCACTGTGAGATTTTAGCCCGTCACCCTCGAGGGTATTTGTGTGTTCTATACTTTAACTCTGTTCTAGTCCTTGTTTCTGTTGGGATGATGGGTGGGGGTGGGACAGGATTTGGGCTTAGGGCTACTTTTTTCCTTTTTGAAATATTAAGGAAAAATGTCTGTACTGAGATTTAAAGAAGTCAGTGGCTTGTAATGTTTTATTTTTCTCTATATATCTCTTTCTCCTCATAGAATGTGATTGTTAAATGCACCGAGAAAAAATAATGTTTTCATGAACTATGGAGCTTCTTTACTATTAATAAAATTGCAGTTTTTTTCTTGGCTGTTAACAGTTCTTGTGGTCATTTTCTGGTGTTCAAAGATGTTAGTGAGCGTCTATCTAGTTTGCAGCTTTGAGTTGTCTTTGTTTTTGAGGGAATGTCTGCCCACTACCTCATTTAACACACAGTCAGTTCCTAGCTATGCTTGTTTAGAAAATAGTTATTTGGCTGTATTCCATCCACCTTGCACATACTCTTGGAATAAACTTCAGATTTTCAATGTTAGTCAGAGACTTCTACCGCCATCTGGAACCTATGTAACGAAATAGTTTTCCGTTGTAGATCTACGTCCACCATCAAGCGTTATCGGCAGGACATGCTCCCTCAGTGTGTGGAGCTCAGGGCTTGGTGATCTGTCGTGGGCTGGCGTAGTAGTTCTCCTGTGGTTGCTTAACTTGATAGTTTGCATAAACGTGGGAGTCTGTTTCCTCCAGGTGTGAAGAAGGCAGTGGGTTATTTTTGGGACTTCCGACACCCTCACGCCCACTGTTCATTTCCTCATAAATGGGGGCGGGGGTTTGGGGTCTTAGACGTTTTCTTAGTTTGACCTGAAACAAATAAGGTATACTTTAATTATTTTGTCATTTCATCAACCTTCTGTCACATGACTGTCACTGACTATACAGTACTGTGCAAAAAGTCTTAGGCCTCTGAGAAGATGGTGCAAAACTTTATATGGGCAGTTAGTGTTGACTCGTTCTAAAACACTGGCTAACATTTATACCAAATAAAGATGAATACAATGACAAGTAGAAAGAAGTCCATATGTGGTCCAAATGGTAATTAATGTCTTAGAATTTATGGAACTGATATCAGCTCCCTAACAAGAACATTGAGTTCATTTCTTTAGAGGATTCTGCTACTCACACACTCCACTGAACACAGCCAGATGAGGGTGAGGCCTAGCAGAGCAGCTGCTGCGGCGATAACGTACAACACTAGAGGGTATCGGGAGCAGTGACAGGCATCCTCTGAAGAATCAAAACACAAAATTGCCCAGTTACTATTGGTTGCTGTCAGTTTTAAAACCCTAGTCTTGAAGAATTAACATTAAAGAAGTTGGAGATGAAGTAATACAAATGCATAGATGGGATATCCAAACGCTTGATACTTGTTACTTAAGAAGTGGAAGTTGCATCACCCCCACAGTTACTGCAGATCAAAGGCGGTCCCTCAAAACCCAGTGCTTAAACGGACAGACTTCTATGAGAATCCACATACATGTCATGAAGTCTAAGGAATTGTCTGTAGACCTCTGCGATAGAATAGTGTTGAGAAATAGATATGTGGGATGGTTATATGAAAAATATAGAAATCACTGAAATATCATTGGATAACCAACACTTCCAAGATCATGCCGTCCAACCAATTTAAGTAACTGCAAGAATTGCCAATGCCCAGTGGCCATTCTAACAGACCTGTGCAGATGTAGGAGAACCTGCAAGGAGAACCATCTCTTCAGCACTGCATCAGACATTTGCAGTGTGGTTAGACAGCACTACGTGAGACAGTGTCTGACGGAAAAAGTTCCCCTGGTCTAATGACAACAAAATCGATCTATTAGGCCGGAATGCAAAGAGCTATGTCTGGTGTAAACCAGTTATCGCTGATCATCTGGCTGTTACCATCTCTATGGTGAAGCATTTGGTTTGGCCTGCGAGAGGGACCACAAAACTGCTCAGAATCAATGAAACAGAGTAAACAGAGCCCAGGCAAAGTGGCCCAGCCAAAGGCAGGACTTGAACCCCATTGAGCATCTCTGGGCAGTTCTGAAGATCAGTTCCCCATCCAATTTGATAGAGCTTGAAAAGATGTGAGAATCTGCCCAAATTTAGGTGAGCAAAGCTGGTAGGAGAAAACCTGAAGCTGTGATGATTACCATAGGCATGTTTATGGCAATATTTAGGTTCCTCCGGTAGGAGGAAACCTATTGTAATTGTTAGTTTTATTATTATTAGGGTTCCTCCGGTAGGAGGAAACCTATTGTTATTGGTAGTTTTATTATTATTATTATTAGGGTTCCTCCGGTAGGAGGAAACCTATTGTTATTGGTAGTTTTATTATTATTTTTCTTCTTCTACTTGGGGCCTTATATCTCAGAAACCGCTTGGTAACTTTTTCCCAAACTTGGCACACAGGTGTGATATTGCTCCCGGCTGGTGGTCACCAAGAATGGGACAGATTCACCCATTGGTGGCGCTATAGGAAACGTTCCTCATTTCTCATGGGAAACAAAAAAGCCTCTCAGACCCATATAGTCCGCCATATTGGAATTTCTGTAGGGCCCCTAATTGGCCAAAACTAAAAACATCTTCTTCTAACGAACCGCCTGACAGAATGACTTGGAAAGTGGCACACATCAGCAGGGTACATGTCCCATGTTGGTTTGAACAAAGCTAAGAGATCTGCTGCAAAACTATAAAAATTAATGTAAATCTGAACTTTGACCCCCGAATTATGGGTCCAAAAAAAAATACAATTTTGACCTGGGACTATGCTCACACATGGGGTGGACAATAAAAAGTGCAAAGGGGCTGCCAGAATGGGCCACATTCGCCAATATGTGGCGCTAAAATAAATGCCCCAAAGTAATGCCCCACTGGTGGCACAGTGGTCAAGGCATAGGACTCATGATTCGTCGTTGGTGGATCACAACTCGGTTCTGCCAAATGACTTATCAGTTGTCACGATGAATAGCGATCTGCTATCCAATACAAAATGGCTGGATTCATAATTCGACGTTCCAAAATGCCCAACTTATTTCCTTTTATTGCACGTCCCATTAATTTCATTCACAGTGTCCACATCCACAGAGATTCCCAGCCGTCCCAATGGTACAGGGGATAGGGCTGTGGCTTGTGAGCGTATGGTACCTCGTTCGAATCCCCGTATGGGTCAAATGTTGTTTAGTTGCATCTTGTCCAATTTTCACTTAGGAAAATACAAAACAACACCAAATGGCCTAATTCCCATTCAGTTCATTCACAGTGTCCACATCCACAGTGATTCCCAGACGTCCCAATGGTACAGGGGATAGGGCTGTGGCTTGTGGGGGGATGGTACCTGGTTCGAATCCTGATGTCGGCCGTTGATGAAAGTTGCATAGCATGTGGTGCACAGTTGTCCCCAAGTTCCAGGAGGAACCGCAATTGCTGCTTGCAGCTATGTTTCATCTTGTTTTGTTTAATATATTTCGAATATCAATATATGTGTGTAGATTGAAAAAAAATTAATGTAATGAATAATACATTTAGTCTATAATATGACAAGCTGTGAAGAACGTGAATGAGTCTGTGTCATGTCCAGGATGCGGGCCCCTAGCCATCTCTGTGCTTTGGGGCTCCCATTCAGGGCATGTCACATGGAGAGGCCTCTAGCCATCTCCATGCCATTGTGGGCTCCCCAGTCAGAGCAGCTGCATTCAGTTGACTCTGATTGGGGAGCCTACTTAGGTTAGGTTTGCACCACACCCGGTGTGGTTTATTGTTTGTGTTTGCACACAGCTTCATGGTTTGTCTTTTGTTTAATTCCTATATTCAATAGATATGCTACACGTTATTTGTATTTTGTTTTATGTTTGTTTAAACCTTTCATTTGACGTTTACAGTACGTGTTAGTTTGTATCTGTTTGTTTTGTTTGGGATTAAATCACCTTTTGTTTGAAACATGTCTGCGTATGGTTCCGCTTCACACCACGGCCGTGACAGTCTGGATTTTTCTAAATACCTGACTCGTTCTTTTATGGCCAGTAAATCAATCTTGACAACAACTCATACAGTTCTGCAACTTCGCTTATTTTGTTTAATCTTGTGGTTCTGTTGGACAGTGTAGAGTGGATGCATCCCTATCAACAAAGACTGTATGTATTGGAAATGACAAGTCAACTGGCTTGTCATAATTTATTCTCAGTGCTGAGGACAACATGAATCACTTACCTGTCTTTTCAACAAACAGGAAGTGGTCCTGACTGTAGTAGACCTCTTTGTCGGAAGTGTCAGCTGTGTAGTAAAACTCACAGACATAAAGGCCTGTGTCTGTGGGATTCAGGGAGCTTATAGTCACGTTGAGTGGGTCAGAGTTCAATCTGCCTGTGATTTTGAGGCGGCCTTCGTACAATTGGTTAACCTTAACCTTGGGACTCCCATCATTGGCCATGAACAGAACTTGCCTCTTAGGATGGACAAATGTGTGGGTCAGGAAGAGATTGACAGGGGCTCCAGTTCTCTTAGATGTACAGGATATATCCACTGATTGCCCCTCTGTTCTCTTCACGATCATCACCTTTTGATGGGCTGAAAAGATGGTTTAGGGTTGTTCAGGTTAAACATTTTTTAAACTAATGGTATGCATTAAACCTAGATGAGTGATCGGACACTTTTAACAGCTATAGAAATATCTACATTGTCTTGAAAAAGGACTTATTCCTGTAGCATTAGAAACATTTTACCCCAAAAATGTATTCTCTTTTTACATGTACTGTGTATTCAATTAAGGATTTTTTTTACATTTTAGTAATGTGGAACATTATAAATACATTTTAGTAATGTGGAACATTATAAATACATTTTACTAATGTAACGTTGCATACATGGAGAGGCAGGACACATTCGCTGTGAGAAAAGAGGACTTTTAATAAAAATAAGTTGAAAATGTAATCAAACTAAGAAGCAGACAAGAAACAAAGACTGAGAAAGAGCTAAGAAAACATCTGCGACGAGGGAAACAGTTGCTGGCAATAATCACGTCAACAGGTTTCCGTGATGAAACGAGGAAGAGCATCCGCCGTGCAAAAACGTGACAACTAAATAATTTTCACAGATTTATAATAGAACTGTCCGTTCTACAACAAAGACATAAATATAGTGCATGTAATTTTGTCAACGGAATTATTTGAATGCCGTTCAATCCTAAACAGGAGTGTCTGAAGAGGAACGATACGACTTTAAAGCATCTTATCGGTCATTACATAACAGCCGCAAAGCAGTGTTATTAATGTATCATTGAAAGTCGTTCGTTTCAACCCTTTGGTCACTGCATTAAGTGTAACTGACAAAAAAAAAGATGAACATTGTTTTAAATGTATTTGATGACATGTCTACAACAAGAACATCAATATTCATTTGATTTACTGGATTAAAAAAACAAATATGTTTTCAACAAAGCCAAGCACAACTGGGTGTCATTGGAAACATTCGTGCTATATTAGGAATGCACCACCTACCAGTATGGATCATCAACGTGAGGATGAACGTCCAAATAAAATTCCAGCCTGTACTCATGATTTGTCACTACGGTTTTTATCCACTTTCCTATAGGCTTCTGAACGGTAAAGCTGGTTGGTTATACATTGTACTCTCACTTATGAGCACATCAAAGGACAAAAACTGTCACTGCGGCAGTGGTGGACAATCTTCCTGAACTAGCATGGCAGGAAGCAGGACTACATTTGTTCAAGGGCTTTGAGCACATGGGAGGAAACCACTAAAAGAGTAGTGTGCAACCTATCTTGCAAAAACAAAATTCAACTGCAATGTCAAATTAGGGGCATGCATAACTCCTTAATGAAATCATTAATAACATATTTATAAGTGTTGCCTTGTCATTCCTAATCTTCATAACACATTGTTCACAAGATAATTTATTATGAGTTTTCTAATAAAGCCCTAGTGTAGGACATTGGACAAAGCTGTGGAGTATATAGTGGAGTATATAGTGTGCACTGTGGATTTAACATGTATGTCAGTTATGCTGAGCTTCTACATTAGGTAGAGTTGCAAACAAAAACATAAACCTCAGACTGGCAAATAGGATGGATTAAGATGGGCAAAAGAACACGGTCACTGGATAGAGGAAGATTGGGGGGAAAAAAGTGTTATGGACAGACAAGTCTAAGTTTCAAATGTTCACAAAGAACATAGCAGACCAAATAAAAACACGCTGGACGCCATCTGTCAAGCATGGTGAAAGTAATTTGATGGTCTAGGAGTGCTTCAGTGGTGGTAAAGCGGAAGGTTTATACAGAGTAAAAGGGATCTTGAAGAAGGAAGGCTATCACTCCATTTTTTATGGATTTTTATTAAGAAAACATGTATTAACTTCCTTTAGGGATGGAAGTTTACCTGGAGAATTATTGATAGACAGTCTCAGTGCCAGTCTCCTCTCTGACACCAAGAAACTCTCTGTTTTTTGTAATCGTAAACACAATAATAAGAACATTTTCTTTTATAATTTGTTCGTTTATCAGAGGACGTTTTAACAAGCTGCGATGTACGTGCATTGGTGACACCTAGTGGCAATCGGTTGAACTCCCAAATACCCAAACGGACACGACTCCAGCGATCGCCAGTACTGGACTGGACAAAAAAGCATTGCCTGGACGAATCCTGGTTCAGATCAGTCGGTCCTGCACAGTCCCCAGACTATAGGACCTTTGGAATAAGAAGAAATGTATGAATGTATTACCGTATAATTTGCAGCAACTATAAATAACGTCCTCCTATCAGCATGGACCAACATGTAGACTTTTTTTGACACCAAGACCTGAAGAATTTAGGCTATGCTGGAGGCAAAAGTTTCCGATCTGACTCTTAATCAGTGTACCTTATAAACTGGCAACTGAGTGTTTGCATAACATTGCTCATTCTTTTTTGCTCATTGTTAACAATACCTATTTTAAGTAATGTATGTAAACATTTTAGACGTAAACACTATCAATTCCTTCAATTGACTGGTAAAAGGTAGGCAATTGAATACAATTCCAACAGCAGAAGCGGCAGTCAAAGTGCACCCACCTAATCTCCGAAAGACTTCCTGTGAAGATATCATTATACATTATGTATTTAATTATAGTGCATAACCATCTGGTATGTGGGCATTCCATAACTAATAACTTTATTCAATATGTTTGTTGGAACTAATGATGCAAAACAACATTTATACGGACCTAAATACAACACGGACAGGTAGTGCCACACTACACATGCGTGTTTCAAATCGCAGATCTTTAGAAAAGTTGATAGACTCGGGTTTTTAGGTAAGCGTTGTTGGTAGTCTATTACATGTCTTATATTGTGATTATTTCTTGACCCGTCCAACCTACGTTCTAAATAACTGACAGACTGAACGACATTTCTCCGTATCTGTCTTTTGTAGATATAGCTATCTACGTGCGGAAGAGTCATGTTTACCTCACAAACATCAATGCAAACGTCCTCATTTCAAGATTCAATTGATGTGGAAGAAAAGGACACCGACTACGACAATGAAGACATAGGATATAATCAGAAAACACAATTGAACTGTTACTATACCATATATCTCTACCAGGGCACAAGGTAATTTTCGCAATTGAATGTTCTGTTGCACTTGCAGGGTATATATCAAGCACAACTGTACTTCCTGCTACCAGTTGACATAGTCCACTGATCGACGATATTATCAATGAACGGGTCTTCACGTCATACGATACTGTACTGAGCTCGGTTGGAAAGGTTTTGGAAACATAAGAAGGAATTTAACCAGGAATTTTCCTGGAATATAGGAATGTCCCAGTTCTTCCAAGCCTGCATACTGATTAGACATGTCATCCATAAAGCATGTTTGGGAAGCTCTGAAAAAGTGCTTTCAATAGTTCATGGCATAGTCTTATTATGTCTGTGTGTAGCTGCAATCTAGCGAACGATAGAACGGTTAGAAATATGTAAGTAACAATTTACCGAGTTGAAAAGCGCATAGATTCACAAGACCTTGAAACCAATTAAAATGTTTCATGAGTTGGTTAGGAAATACATATGCAGACATTACAAGTTGTTTTTTAGTGAAATGTGTTTTGTTCTGGTAACTCTTATTTATACCTCAGAAAACCCCCCTCCAATTTGTGATCCCCTCTTTTTGTGTATGGCTTTGCATGTGACTGCTGGGATTTCTAATTACATAAGTGTGGCCAGGAACCCATGCCTGGATAAGGAGAGGAGTCCATGTACTCCATAATATCTGGATAAGGAGAGGAGTCCGTGTACTCCAGAATATCTGGATAAGGAGAGGAGTCCGTGTACTCCAGAATATCTGGATAAGGAGAGGAGTCTGTGTACTCCAGAATATCTGTTTCAATGCTTGTTTAGTTTTCCCATGCAATAGTTCAAGTTAAATATTGTTTCCAATTCTCTGTGGTCTACCAGGTAAAATGCACATTTTAATTCTATAGGTGTGAATCAGGGAGGTGCGTGCATCAGTCTCTATAACGGCACCCGGGCTACACACATTACCAATGGGCGAGGCAGTCCACTGTTTGAAATAACACGTTTCTCCGTCTCAGCCTCTATTGTGGTTCCAGCTTCTGACCTCTGGCACAAACCTGCCGTGGCTCCCAAGTCATGAGTAAACTAACCAAGCCCACCTGTCTAGATCTGAAGCAGCTGCAGATGGCAATGTGACATGGAGCCAGAGAAGGGCGGATTCCACAGCAAGTACCAGTCAGGAAGACTTTAGGTAACCATGGTCTCCAGTGACATGTTTTCCTTGGTCTCCAGTGACATGTTTTTCCTCCAGTGGTTTTATTTCTGTGTTTTTCAGTGTCGTGCTTTTCTGTCTTCTTCATGGGCCTGCGGCTGGAATCTTTCATATCAATCGGCAATTAACACTGTTTCTCTCCTGATTGATGCTCTGTTATTTCTTTTCACATGTCACGCTGTGGTCAGTGTGCAGCTGACTGTCTGGAATATCAAGTCACAAAGCCGAGTACCTACCTTGTTCTCTTTACACCTTTTCTTTGGAATGCCCAAATGAGACTTACCATCGAATATGTAATGATGAAAGTTTAGTGATCTTGTTATATAGGCCGTTTAGCTGTAGAAAGTCCCCCTAAAAGTTGATATATTTGGATATTTCACTTTGACAATAATTGCAGGTAAAGTGAATGTACCTTCACACTGAAAGATAACATTTGACAAACGGGTATTCAGAAAACAATCTACATGAATGCAATTTCCTTGTGCTGGAATAATTAGTACACTACTCCTATTTTCAGTGACTGGTGTTGTCCCTTTCAGCAGAAATGACCTAATAGCTTTACTAGAGCCATCAAACGTCCCACCTTACCATCAGCTGATAAGGAATGCTGCCTTTTAAATCATTTACAGCTGCTATACTGTATGTGTTTCATCATGTCCAATAGCAGCATCCAAACTTTGCGAATCCCAGAGGTGGAATTCCCAATGGCTGATGCAAGTTTTCATAATGTCTTGTGATGAAGTTGGGAAGAAAATAGATTTCGGTGTGTGTCCGGTGTAGAAGGTAGAACGTCATGCGATACCAAGCTAATGGCGAGGCAACGCAAAGTGTTGTGTGTCTGCATTGTCAGTCTAACTTGTCTAGGAGGACACCATTTCTTACAAAACAGCTTTTAACTGTATGCTTAAATGTAATATCATAAAAAATATAATAAGGTTTAGTAAAGAATGATAGAGAAGGGAGAAGAGGTTTAAGAATAGGCTTTGTAACTCATGGGAAACTGTAAGACTCTTATTTTACCGTGTCTGTATCTGGCCTTCATGTTTTGTGGATGTGGCTTCTTATCATTGGCTTCATTACTTTTTTTGGGGGGGGGTCTGTGTTTGTCTTCTCATCTGCTCTGTTTGGTTGTCGGTTGCTCTCTCTCCATGGTAACTGACTGTGTCCCGCCCACAGCCTCACCTTAGTGGACAGCAGCCTGCCTTCCGAAGCGGAACCAGAGCTGAGATGCTACATCTCCCGGAGGCTGAGCAAAGGAGCCCTGCTGGGGGGCATGGGCAACATCGCTACTGTTGAACTCAGGTGCCCTGTTCTAGTCAGTTTAAAGATGGGCCCCGTTTCAAACCAACCTTTCTCTTTAGGATCTTGTCAGAGCTATTTCAAACCAACCCAACTCTCATATGCTCGGGAGCTTGTTGACCCCATCTACAGATAAGATTTTCCTGGTTGGCATAGTTTTGGTATATAGTCATTGTGTTTTGATGGTAATTGCCAGGGACATCATGCCAAACTAATTAAATTAAAAGACAAGAAAATAAAAATGACAACATAAATATTGTTTAAAAAA
>JACXGK010011933.1:0-15156 GCA_016801125.1 Novumbra hubbsi
TCTTACCCGTTTGTGTAGTCTCTCTACATAGTCCTTTATAAAGTCAGTCTTACCCGTTTGTGTAGTCTCTCTACATAGTCCTTTACAAAGTCAGTCTTACCCGTTTGTGTAGTCTCTCTACATAGTCCTTTACAAAGTCAGTCTTACCCGTTTGTGTAGTCTCTCTACATAGTCCTTTATAAAGTCAGTCTTACCCGTTTGTGTAGTCTCTCTACATAGTCCTTTATAAAGTCAGTCTTACCCGTTTGTGTAGTCTCTCTACATAGTCCTTTATAAAGTCAGTCTTACCCGTTTGTGTAGTCTCTCAGCCTCCTCCTGGTAAGCAGCCAGTTGTTGTTTCCATTGTTTGACATTGGCTGTGGACTCTAGCAGAGCCGCTGTCAGCTTAGCATTGTTGCCCTTCAGGGCTGCTAGTTCGGCCTCCCAGTGCTTGTTAATACTGGACGAACTGGAGTCACAAACACAGAAACACACACATTCAAAAACATGCACCAAATCCAGACCCAAAGTATTTCGAAAGTTATAAGACCCCGACTGCTTTTGTAGTCATCAGGACGCCGTCTCTGATATACTGTCAACTCAACGGTTTTCACGAGGTGTTTATCAAAACAACAGCAATTTACTAATACACTGGTAAAAAAATCTATATCTGGCCTGTCTGACTCTGTTAGGTGCCGTTGTTTCAAAAAGGAACTCAGTGTGTCCATCTACACCAGGATGTGGCACAGATGTTTCCAGAGGCCGGTCCAGGCAGTAGACATCATAAAGGTGGGCAGTGGGGCTAATGCATGTCTTTTCATTTTGTAATTAAAAATGAATCAGAGCCATGAGTAGTGTTCTAATGTATGTTTCACTGCTGCCCAAAGACTCCAAGATGACAAGAATAAAAAAAGATCATGAATTGACACATAGTGTCAACCCGGACACACTTACACAAACACACACACGAACACACAGACACGCGGACACGCAAACACACACACAGACACACTGTGCTGCTGTGCCGATTTCATTTTAAACCAGGCCTCTAATAGGAGGTCCCAGAGGACAGCTAAATCCCTCCATTATCAAGATGAACACAGGAGAGCCATAGACTACTAGTTAAGAGATTCCCCTGATTCCTACCTGTGGGAGAAGGGCAGTTGGTTCTGGGACGGCTCTGCATGGGGTTCGGGGGGGTGCTGTGGTGTTTCAGGGGTGGTGCCCCTCTCGTCATCAGTACCGTTGATGCTCTCTGGGGTCAAAGGTGACTGCAGGTCACCGGTGGCTGACTCCTGGCATGGTGTAACAAATGGAGGTTAAAGAAAGAGAAACAAAATCAACTCCAACAAAAAACTACTGACACAATGTGGATATATCTGCCATCAAACTGATCCCAACAAAAAAGCTACTGACACAAAGTGGATATACCTGCACACTGATTAACACACTACAACAAAGTGATGTTTCATTTTTCAAAGAGAGTTTTTGTTGCCATGTCTTAAACTGTGCCTGTTGTTTTCCTCGTTAAAATAAATTCAACATCACTTTAGAAGGACATATAGTACTTAGGAATTAGAGACTTACAAGGGGTTAAGTCACCTGGGGGTTAAATCTACTATTAAGATGGGTTCTGGTAATCAAGAAAGGAGGGCAGGGTTCTCCCCAAAGAGTGGACCAGTACCATTCCACACCTGGTTCAATCCAGTTTCATATACACTGAACAAGTTGTAGAGTGGACTAGAAATGACTAATTCTGGTCCATTGTTAAAATATCCATCCATGACGACATTTTGGGGAGACTCCTGAAGGGGGTGTGCTGTAGAGGGTTTGCCTGGGGTAGTTGGGTGGTAACTGGGGTAGTCATGGCTGGATTTGGGTAGGAAGTGAAGCAGGGGTATTATCAGAGACTGGGGTCGGTTCACAAGTATTCTGATTCCGTTTTACCTTCTTTTTTACAGGTACTCTGAGAGGTACTTTGGGAGGTACTTTGGGAGGTACTGAGAGCACATTCTTTTTTACCGCAGCGACCTGGGGAAGAGTGGCAGGGGAGAAGAGACGGGTTGAATGTGCCAATTAAAAGCTAGGGGGGGTTAGGTGGCCAGGTGGGGGTTGACACAGCCTTGAGGGGGTTGGTCATGGACAATGACCTGAATATGACATCCAAAGATCTCAACATATTTCACATTCCCTCCTGTGCTCTGGGTAAAACATTTCATGTTAGAGGTAGGTTACTCAAAAACACCCAGTGTATTCAAGGTCTAGGTCAGGGGAGGGCAAACTTTTTGGCTCAGGGGCCACATCAGGATTATGAAATTACATGGAGGGCCACATTTGTTTTTGTAGTTTGCTAATAATAAATGATTTGCAGGCCAGAAAAGGGCAAACGTTAAAACATACATTACACATGTACAGTAGATCCCTTATAATGTGTAAATAGTTTAAATTCGGACTCAGATGTATGAGAATGGGCTGGTGAGTTGTTTTTTGAATTCCCCTCAAAAACATTTTAATACCTTCCGCGGGCCAGATGGAACTGCCTCGCGGGCCGCATTTGGCCCTCGGGCCGTAGTTTGCCCACCCCTGGTCTAGGTAGTATCCTTGGTGAGGTTGAAAGGTTAGGAGGTGGTGTGGTTGGTACTACCTGAGACGGGGTACTGGTGAGTTCCATCTTCTCTTGGGATTTCTCCTTGGCTAACCGGGCCGCTTCTTTAAACTCTGCAAACTTCTCTGCAAACTGAGGAAGATCCGCAAACACACAGACATCAACGGCTAAACCTGTGTTTATATGATACAATGGATGATTGCAAATAGTTAGAAGTAGATAAAAGAACATCTGGCAATGTGATTAGAAATGTTATGTTTGGAATAAAATGAAAGATTAGGGTTCAAATTAGGGTTAGGTGTCATAGGACAGGAAACATTTGGGGATTATGGTCAGGGTCAAGGTACAGTTAAAGGGATGTTTTCTTGTGTTAACGTCAGATTTAGCCGCTATGGAAAATAGTTGCATTTGAATTATAATCGTGTGTGTGTGTGTGTGTGTGTGTGTGTACCTTAAGCAGATGGTTCTCTGAAGAGAAGCCAAGGCCGTAGACAGTGTTCGCTCGGCTGTCGGCCCACTGGCCAAACTTCTGAGAAGTCTTGGTGAAGGTCATGTTGGGGGTGATGGTGCTGTTGATGATTGCCTGGGGTAGGAGAGAGAGGTTACATCACAAAAGCAATGCTGACAAATTTGATCCGAAAGCCCATTTGTCTAAAATGTGAGTGGGCTCCTCAACTGTTGTTTCCTGGATCATTGGTGGTCTGCGTTGTCAGACGGAAAGCGTGTGAGCTACAGTGACCTCAGAAAGTATTCAGACCCCTTCACTACATTTCGTGGTGTTGTTATAGACTGCATTTATAATGTATATAATTATTGCAAAACTGAATTCTACCTAAGAATGAAGACTCTATATTCAGTTCTTGCTAAAAGCGTATCTGGGAGTGATCTTTGAGTAATCTTATATACCTCTACCACCTTGGCATTCTTGGATTTGGGCAGTTTATCCTATTTTTCCTTGTAAATCCTCTCAAGTTTGGTCAGATTGGATAGGGAGCATCTGTGAACTGCAAACTTCGGGTCTCCCTAAAGATGTTCAATGTGCTTCAAGGGCAGGCTTTGGCTGGGCCACCCAATGACATTCACAGACGTGTCCCAAAGCCACTCCAGCTCTGTCTTAGCTGTGTGCATCGAGACATTGAACAGCCAGCTCCAAGAAGAGTCTTGGTAAAACATAGTCTGTTTCATAGTGATGAAGCTCCTGGAGACTTTAAATGCTTTACCTATATTTATTTAATGCCTTTGACACAGTACAATGTCAGACGCCTACAGACAGTTTGTTAGACTTCAACAAACTGTCTGTAGTCGGTTTTGGCTTAGAGGTACACTGTGTGGAACCATCTGAAATGAATGGTCCCACACATCAACCATAGAGTGAGTGGCTGACAAAGGTGTTGTGGTGTGAGGGAGAGAGGGAGGGAGGAGGGAGAGATGGTGAGACGCAACGCTGGTACTGATGCCCCGGAGACCTGAAGCCCGCCTGTAGCACCGGGGGTCTTACAGGCCATTTATTGTGCCTGTGTGTTAAGTTGTGTGTGTGTGTTACTATGCCATTACTCTTCCAGATGAACGCAGCCCAGTGACAGTACCTTCACCCACTCGTTAGCCTGCTAGCTCCACAACACCAGTGACAGTACCTTCACCCCCTCGTTAGCCTGCTAGCTCCACAACACCAGTGACAGTACCTTCACCCACTCGTTAGCCTGCTAGCTCCACAACACCAGTGACAGTACCTTCACCCCCTCGTTAGCCTGCTAGCTCCACAACACCAGTGACAGTACCTTCACCCACTCGTTAGCCTGCTAGCTCCACAACACCAGTGACAGTACCTTCACCCACTCGTTAGCCTGCTAGCTCCACAACCCCAATGGTTACCTACTCAGTGGAGACGGCAGTGGAGCACTCAGTATGTTTTTATGTGCTTGTGTGTTTGTGATCGTGTGTGTGAGTGAGTGAGTGAACTTTACATAACCACTGCGGAGCTAAAATAGCTTCTCCTCCTCTGCACCCCTCTGAAGACTAAAATAATCATAGTTAGGACCGAACAGAAGAGGCCAAAACGCCCACACACCACAACCAACCACGGGCTCTGCTGCTACTGCTGGCCATGGAAACACACACACACACACACACACACACAATTACACCCGCGTGTGTTTTATACCAGACAAACTTTTTTCCATCTTTCGTTCTACCATTGTAAGGAGAAAAACATGGCAGAATACAGTGCAGCAAACGGTTGTGCGGCCATTTACTGTCCTGTGTTCCGGGTCAGTCTATAATGGATACCAATCAATTGTCAGGCCCGGCCTGATCAGCGATCGCGGGATGCTGAGGGAGCATCCCGCGGTCACCATGTGCACCTCTGATATGGTCGCCGTCCTCGTGGAAGATGCTGGTTCGCACACTCACCTCGGAGCCATCCGTCCACACTCACCTCGGAGCCATCCGTCCACACTCACCCCGGAGCCATCCGTCCACACTCACCCCGGAGCCATCCGTCCACACTCACCCCGGAGCCATCCGTCCACACTCACCCCGGAGCCATCCGTCCACACTCACCCCGGAGCCATCCGTCCACACTCACCCCGGAGCCATCCGTCCACACTCACCTCGGAGCATCCATCCACACTCACCTCGGAGCATCCATCCACACTCACCTTGGAGCCATCCAGACTGATGATGCGGTAGACGTTGCGCGTGCTGTCATAGAAGTAGGAGACTGTGACGGCGTGTTTGCTAGTGGGGACCCAGTTCTTCTTGGTGGTGGGGTCGATCTGGAAGACATGGGCCCTCGTACTGAAGATGGGCTGCTCTCTGCAGGGTAGACAGGAGGAAGGGGGGGCGTCAGTCTCCTCGGAGGAACATGAACTCACCCTGGTGTTGGTTCACACCGCCAAGCCATGGGAAGCCCTGGGAGTGTGGGCGGGCTGATGGAGGAGTGTGGGCGGGCTGATGGAGGAGTGTGGGCGGGCTGATGGAGGAGTGTGGGCGGGCTGATGGAGGAGTGTGGCTGGCTGATGAGAAACAGCCTCCCAGGCATCTCGACACCCATCCATTATTTACGGGCTCCTGCAGCGCACAGCCGCCACCGCCTCGGCTGGGTGGAGAAAACCGACTCACACTTCAGTTGTGTCCATGATCTCCTCAACCCACACGGCCCTCCGTCGACAGGGAGCCCGGAGGTCCACGACCAGCGCGAGAAAGACAAACATTACCGAGGCACAGACAGAAATCACTTAACACGGAACACTGAAGTGAATCAAATTGACTGGCTGGGTACATGATGGTACTAAAACAGTAGAAAGAAGGGAAAAGGATGTTCCACTGGTCAATTCCTTAGAGTTAATGTGCCTGGGCTAAGACAATAAAGAGTGGGGTCATTAGATGTGGCCCAGCTCAGGCCTAGTTGAACTGCTACGGCTGCCTAATCAATAGAATGAAATTGGTGCACTGAAAGCTATTTGACACCAAACTACGCTACATAGACAGCATCAGGTACTCGACCCAGGTCACCTGACAAGGCTCTGGGGTAGTGGTTCTACTGGGTCACCGTCTCCGTGTGGGAGAAGGCCAGAGGGGAGGGACATGAGGAGCAGGTGAGAGTGACAGACTGAATTGGCGAATGAGCTCTAACTTCAACTGTCCTGCCTGTGTGTGTGTGTGTGTGTGGGCGGTGGTGATGAGATAAGGCAGGAATTCTGCAGTTTCAACAGCAGCCGAGGCGAGGGCAGATATGCTAAGGTCCCTCCACTTTTAAAGCCAGACAGCCCACACACAGACACACATCACACCTCCATCTGAGCACTGAAAATCCCAATACAAGCCACTAACATATGTCGTGAAGCCGAAGGTCTATTATGCACCGTAGAACAGTGTTCCATTGCTAATCTAACGACCGGTCCAGAAGCTAATGCAATAGTTACTCATCGCGCAAGTTTAGCGCACAGCAACGTGTCAGACGTACTCCACCCTCAGGCGGTGTGTGATGCAGTGGTTACGCTGCTTGAGGAGGGGTGGTCATGTGGCAGGCGGAGGACCACCGGTTGGGTAGTGGAGGAAGAAGTCCTTGTTAAACAGCATGACATCCTTTAAATGACTGAATGTGGTAATACCAACAGTCCAGTAGGGGGCAGACGGTCAAGAGAGACACACTGGTGTGGCTTTGTGACATAACAGCGATGATTAGCTGGAAGCATGGAGATAGAATACTGCCAAAACATTTGGCAGTAACATACCACTCACCAATGGGTGCCTTGATACGTTAATACACAGCAAACAATCCCCACATGTAAACCAGGAACCGTAAATACACAGCAGTGAATCTGTGATTGTGAACCATGATTTTATATACACACACAGCATTAGACCCACAACTGCGAAAGTCACTACCCGCAAAACAAACACTAACTGACTCATAATTTGTATAAATGCAACCAGATTTGTGTTAGAATTGTACTTTAGTGGATCGGTTTGGCAGTTGCATGCCAAGTTCACAGGTCAACGATCCCCAAATATGAGTAATGAGATGCACTTTGAGATGATTCCTCCATAATGAAAAGCGCTTTATAAATGCAATAAATAATTATGTCAACAAGATATTTATAGTAATCCAAAGTTACTTTACTGATTATAATTTAGGACATGTACCCTGTAACGGATTACATTTAAAAAGTAACCTATTCAACCCTGTGCATACGGAAGCACAGAAAGTGTAATCTGACAGGCAGTGACTGATTGAACTACACGTCATTTTAACACGTTCCACAGCAATCTGTGTCCTAGTGTGTGAAATGTTCTAGTTGGAAATTTGTGAAATGCGTCACACTTAATCAAAGCAGAATCTTTACTGTCTATCTCATTACTTAAATGAATGTGTTCTTTGGAGAACATGATGGATGCAAAGATATAGGGACAGAAAGAGAGAGATACAGAGAGTAATTGTTTGTTTCTCTGTGAGTGACAGATTACAGAGTACAAACTGAACTTGTAAAAATGATCTGGAAATGAAAGAGGACATTGTTCTTGTAATTGGTTCCATTAGAAGTTGTAGAGGATTTATGTTACTATTTATGGACCACGTTTCATCATGAAGGCAACATTTCCTTCAATCACAATAACGTTTCATTTATTCTACCGATAGCAAAGGAAGCTGCGGAGAAGGAAATGCCTTCAGCAAGCATGACCAGAGTATACCACTAATATCACTAACATTACCATTACACCAAGACCAATTCCAAGTCTACGTGGCAATTTTGTTCACACCACACGCAACATATTCAGACTCACTGCAGGCTCAAAAATAAATTTGGAGATGACTTAATAGTGTTTTAATAGACCTTCATGTCCAACTATAAAAATGTTGCTCACAAAACTGGGTGTGCCCTATGAAATCACCTTCTTGGCCTGTCGGCCTTCACCTGTGCACCTCTGCCAGCCCAGATAGTCCACAAACTATACCCATCTGGACCATAAAGATGAGCCTTACACTGGCCCTTCCCTTCCATGTGCAGGCAGGACATGTTTTAACAGTCCGACTGAATGTCCCAAAAAAACTAAAAACAAAAGCCAAGGTTTTGTAGTGTCTCGGGACAACCATGTTTTGAGGTAAAACCCCTGGAACAGGAAAGTGCTGTTGCAGTCTGTCAGTATCTGTCTGTCTTTAAGGGCATGACGTTACATCCCAGCATGCTTTGGTTACCGTCTTGGTTCCCCAAAATGCAAATCAGGATCACTTCCATTTCCTGCAGGACCAACGGACAATCCTACAACCTAAGTTCAACTCAAACCCCCCCCCCCCCACCCCTGAAAATAAACAAAACAATTGAGACAAGAAGTTGGGCTATAGTACAGTATAGATCTCAGCATCCATATACTTTCCACGATAATGGAAATTGACATCAAAATGATTACTCGGCATCACAGCCGCTAGCTGGACTGGGTTAACTGAACGAGACAGGTTCCCGGGGGAGCAGTGCTGCCCGCTGTTAGCTCTCCCTGAGCTCCTGTAGCCAACTCTGCTTAGCTCACGGTTCAGCCAGCGCTCTCCCAGCAACGATAAACATAGCTGAGATTCTCCCGTCCTCAGCATTAACAAACCCACAGCAGCATCCTCCAGGACGGCCCCCGGATACCTCCAGTTCAAACCGGTCAAATGAAATGGAGATACAGTGCCTAGATGACTACCAAAGAGAAGAGTCCGGGGGGGGGGGTGGCGGCGTTTGAGCTGGTTCCGTTCTTGTACGCTTTCAGCCCCTCCCCGTCCAGGGAATCCGGTTAACACAGTGCGGTCGGACGTTGTTATTTAACACAGACGGGGTGTAATCAAGGTGTTCTGGCTGGTGCTGGAGGCTGTACTATAACTGCCCTGGTATCCTACACGCCAGGCTAGCTGACAGACCTCCACTTGGACTGTTGAGAATCTCCTTACAGGCCTATGGTGGCCCAGTGGTGAGACGCTGCCTCTGTTCTCTTACTGCAGCAGCGTGACTCTGAAGCCACCCACTGGCTCTTTCAATTCAACAATCCGCACTATTTTCCCCACGGCCTCTGCCAATAAAGCAAGAAAACACCGGAGAGCATATCTTTAAAAACAAAATAAATAACATTACAATCCAATAAGATTTTCATACAGAGAGTAAACACAAACAATCAATTGTCATTACACCCTGTTACTACTGAAGCCGCACTTGCCTAAAGCAAACTTTTTCGGTTCTCTGTCCATCAGTGTCCATCATGGGGGTGTGTGTGAGTGAGAGAGAACGAGAGAGAGATCGTGAGCCTTTAATCCCTATCACAATGGGTTGTTCTTAGGCACTGTGAGGCTCAATGATTGCTATGCCAGAGGAATCCGGCTGCAGATGTTATCAAATCAGCAGTTCTCCACTTAACACCACATACAGATTTGCGTTTGCATAGAGGTTGACAAAGTCAGCCTCTGAAGCCTCTGTGTCCACGGCCAAAGGGGAAGCACCCTGTTGTATGCTCCAATGAGGTTAAGGTGTGTGTGTACGATCTGTAAACACTCAGGTTAAACGGGAAAGGCATTTCAAGAGGAGCCACTTAATCTGCGCTGGGTTGGTCCTTACCTGACTTGTCGGTCTGTCATCACAAAAACAATGACTATATTGTAAAGCTTGGGAAAAGAAACATATACTTGTGCCTACAAGGACCTATAGCAGGGACATTCAAATCTTACCCTACAAGGTCCGGAGCCTGCTGGTTTTCTGTTCTACCTCATCATATGATGCACCCACCTGGTTTCCCAGGTCTAAATACGTCTCTAACTAGGGGGTTGCAATGACAACATGGAGCTGGATTTGAGGTCCAGATTTGAATACTACTGACCTATAGGTTCTTACTAAAGAAATGTAACATTTGAAATGAATAACGTTCAATGTACTCCGTTTTAATGAGACAATTGATAGCAAAAATATTAAGTGAAAGTAGTAGTGTTTTAGGGAAATATTAAACATATGAATACATATCAAACAGATATCTCAGCCATATTATGACCAACGTTCAATTTAGCATTTTGTTTAAATTATTTTGTCAATTCATCACAATATAATGTTTTTCAGATGGTCCCTAGCACTACTATAGCATTCAAACAATACATGTATCATATGAATGTGGCTCCTGAGATGTTGTTGAAACACTTCACTGGGTATTGTGAAATCTCAATTTGCACTAGGCAGTGTGGCTGAATTAAAGACAGGTTGGAACCTCACCAGTCACAAAAAAATCCCTGCTTGCCTTCATTGCAAACTTAGCTGCCTGGTTGCCAAGGCAACACTCATGTGACTCAGGGCTGGTCAGGAGCTGTGAGAATCCTCCAACCCCCTCTCTCCTGCCCACATCCTTTCTAAGCCAATCAGAAGGGAGTGTGTCCCATACGGGTTAAACCCACTCACAGAGGGAGTGTGCGGGGCTTTGCCTGGCGCATCCTGCGGTTTGAAATACCCATATGATAGACGAAGCCCTGGCCCTAGGAAACACACATAGGCTGGAAGTACTTGCAGAACCTCTGTCTTAAAATACCCATATGCTAAAGCCTGTTTTGTGGCGACAGAAATAAGGAGGCTGGTTTGTGGCGACACAAATAAGGAGGCTGGTTTGTGGCGACACAAATAAGGAGGCTGGTTTGTGTGCTCTTCTGATCTCAACCTCTCTCTCATTCGCCATTACCCCACATCTCTAACAGTATCTCCTTATCTGTCAATTTCCCTTCATCTCTCCTCCGTCTTTCTCGCTCTTGACTTCGCCTTGTGCTCCTCTTCACCACAACGACTTTGGAGGAAGCAGAACTGCCATCTCTATTCACGCCAATTGTGCTATAATGAACCATTATGAGAATCTACCCACAAGAGCAAAGCAGGAGGCAAAAGGAGAAAGCCAAAATGTACCAATCTGTGCTGAGATTTGTTTAATCAACCCAACTGACATGATAAGAAATGCAAGGCATTGTATTAGCCACATCCGTTAGAACCATTTACATAACCACAGAAGGGGGAGGCTGTCATTGGCACAAACAAAACTCTGAGCTAACAATCCTACCCTTTTCGTTTTCTAAGTTCTGTTTTCTAACCCTGCCCGCTGTGATATGATGCCTTACCGGAATCCTAACCAGTACAATAGGCGACATGGTGATAACGACATTGAAGATGTGGTAACACACATTTCAAACAACATTTCCAGAAACTCTGAAAATTGTCATGGCATTGAATAAGCAATTATGACCAGGCCTGTACATCATATTCATAGATAATACTTTTACTTAATAAGGCACGTTGAGGTATATGGTATGGTAAATGGTCAACATACCTCGGCTTAGAGACGTTCTTAGGTAAACCACATCGCAGTCTTGATACAGTACTTTGCCATAATGTATATTTAATATACAAAAGATATTATGCACCTCAACCCCCAAGATGTCTTATTCAGCTTATCATCTAATCAGCAATCTAATATAATCTAACACAATCTGAGGAGTAAAAAGTTATGTGATGCCCTGTCCATGGTACAGAATACGATCTCATGTAGCTAAGCTAGCTTTGGTGCAGCTATAACAAACCAGCAGATTGCTAAAGGTAGCACAATTTCTAAATATCATGTAGCTTGGTTTCAACAACTCACTTTAATGGTGCAGCATTAAAACATCATTAGCATTGAAGTAAACTTTTTTTTGCTTTTTTGTTGAAAGTCAAGGTTGTCTTAAATCGTTGTTTGAGTAAAGCTTTCTGACGCTCGCAACCAGAAATACTGTGGCTGTCTATAAACATTCAGATATAATCTGTGGCAATGCTGGCTCTATCTAGTTAGGGAGCAGAGTGGGAGAGTTACCTAACAGCTCTCTCTTTCCCACACACAGCACACCTGTGTCTCTCCGTTTAACTCCCTCTCTGTTTTAATACCTGTAGCTTTGTGGTGTATGTCTTAAGCACCATTTCCCAAATCAAGTCCAAAGAATCCAAAACAGTACGTGCGCGGTAGCCCGAGACGAAGTCATCTGGTTGACCTTCTCAAAGTCTTGATTGTGACAAGTGGAATTTGGTTGCCAGGGGCTATAACAACAGGGTGTGACGTTGGGAAAAACTGTGGTAGAAGTCAGGGTAGACCTTCTAAACGGTTATTTTTATTGCCTTCATAGTCCCACCCCTGAATGAAAACACACTATATGTTTTGTGCATACTGTCCTACATTCACAACTGCAGATTGGCATTAACCATGTTCATGCTCGGACTGGAACACTGCTGTAGCCAGGAAGGGCCTTGAATCGGCCTTGTGTCTCCGGTAAGTTTGGTTGTGATGTCAGTGTTCCGAGGACAGGGCCGCAAGGTTTCTAAAACAAACCACTCCTTTCAGGTCTTGCATGTATGGGAACAGAGTTTTGAAAGTGTAATGTTGTCCCAATCTTGCTTGATACATTTCAGCTGCTCAACAGTTTGGAGTCCACTTTGTCGTATTTTTAATTTCATAATGTGTCAAATGTTTTCAATGGATGACGGGTTTGGACTACGGCCTGGCCAATTCAGCACCCCTACTCTTTTATAACACCCCTCTCCCGTTAAGTCCCCCCCAAAATTTCACCTTTTGATTGGTCAGACCACAGGACAATTTCCCACTTTGCTTCAGATGAGCTCTGGCCCAGAGAAGGTGGTGGCAATTCTGGTTCTTGTTTATATCTGGTTTCTTCTTTGCATGGTGGATTTGTAACTTGGATTTGTGGATGCAGCAATGCAGTGCCGGAAGATCACGGCCATCCAATAGTTTTTTTTGGCCTTGTCCCTTGCGTATAGTGATTCCTCTGGATTATCTGAATCTTTTAATGATATTATGTACTGTATATAATGATGAGATCCCTCTATGCATTTTTATGTTGAGAAACATTGTTCTTTAAATGTTGCACTATTTGCCTGCACAGTCTTTCCCAGAGCGTTGAACCCATCCCCAGCCTCACGTTTGACATGTTACTGACCTGTTGCCAATTTACCAAATTATTTTACTATTATAGTTTAGGTTTATTTATTGTACCAAGTTTAGTTTTTTTGCATTACATTGCATTGCATTTCCAGTACTTTCCCAGTTTTTTTTTAAGCGTATTTAGCATCAAATTAAAAGTGAGCATTTATTTTCCAAGAAACAATTAAACATCTCAGTTTCAAAATGTGGTACGTCTTTATACAATTTCTATTCAATATAGGGTTTAAATGATTTAAACATAATTGCATTCTGTTTTAATTCACATTTTCCCCAGTGTCCCAGTTTTATTTTTTCCAGCTCTTTTTTTTAACGCTGACTTGGGTGACAGATACTTATTTAAGTCATGTGTTTCTACTGTTACTTGGTTGTGGGTTTTTTCAACCAATCTATGTTAAGATGAATGCACGGGATAAGAGCATCTGCCAAAATGCTAAAATGTAAAAAATGGACACAGTCTGAGGACAGGGAGTGACATTCTACAGGTTAGTTTAAGACAGCCACTGACAAGTTTCAGCACATTAAGTACATATAGGCAAGTTAAGGTGAAGTTGCTAAACAAGATAAGGGCAGGGCAGAAATGCTGTGAATTGGGAAATTGTTCAGTTGATGATGTGTATGAATCATAGCTCGAGGAAAACTGTAACTTCACTAATAGAATGCCAACAGACTGAGAATGTTTGACACACGGGTGAC
Organism: Novumbra hubbsi; assembly: GCA_016801125.1. Taxonomy (NCBI): domain Eukaryota; kingdom Metazoa; phylum Chordata; class Actinopteri; order Esociformes; family Umbridae; genus Novumbra; species Novumbra hubbsi. The sequence continues at coordinate 13,757 of JACXGK010011933.1, forward strand.
ACCTAAATATTTTAATACTCCTAAACTAATGATTATCAGCCCAAAATATTTGTCTGTTTATTACAAATCTGGTGAGTACTGTTGGCCGCTAAGGTGCCATGTTTCAAGATGGTTTACCTTCATTCATTATGCAGAACAGAAGCCCAGCACTAAAACCCAATACGAGGCAACTCTGTGACAGGCCTAATTTAAGATAAGGGCACACTTTCACGAAAGATGCATTATTTTCCTTTTTGTCAGATCCGAACTGTATTAAAGACTAGGGAATCAATGTTAGTGACTCTATATGGCTTAAAGCTACAGTAAATGTTTTTTAAAAACATATGGTTTAGTCCAAATTGAACAACGCAGTGATTTTGTGTAGCTACATCTGTAAGTCAATGCACTTGCTACAGTAAGGGCTTGGGGAAAAAACTTTTCTATGATTAGGTGTTTAGTTTGAACTGTAAACTTATTTACTTCAAGTTCTCCTTCTGGCATCAGTGAATTGAGTAGCCTATGACTGGCCTATGCCTCACTATGATCTAGCCTTTTTCTAAAGGATACAGACAGATAACACATAAAAGATACATAAAACAAAGGAAAGACCAACACAAAGTGTCTGAATAGGGCTTTGTGTCTTCACATTAGGGCTGCAACTAACAACTATTTTGATAATCGATTAATCTGTCAATTACTACTCTGATGTATCAGATAAAAAACGTTTTTTTAAATACAGAATTAAATGCAAGTGTTTAATTAAACATATTAAGATTATTCTTACAATCAACAGTAGGCTGTTGTTCTAACAAAAAACGTGAAAATACTAAAGGGTTGTCATAATATAATTTTCAACACTGTTGAAAAAGCATTCCAGGGTACTACATCATGGATTGATGTATCATTTGACCAATAATGTAAACGTTAATGACAATTGTACTGCATTTCAATACTGCTATTGCTGTTGTGAAGGAATATAGAACTCACCAAATTTGGCACTAATGGGTTATTTCATCAGTAAAGTTTTTAATGTTTGCTAGCTGGATTAGCTCACCTATACAAAAGCTCAACGTGCTCAAATTGATCACCGGTATGGTGTTGAAAAAAACTCAATCATGCATTCAAGATTAAACATTTCCTGAAAAATTATCTCCATGTATTTAAATAAAAATGTATGACGAATATGTATTATTTTAATGTATTGTGCTGAGCCCTCTTCATCTTCTGTTATGTAAAAGCTCATGCATTAAATGCTCATGCATCTTTCTGTTATGTAAAAGCTCATGCATTAAATGCTCATGCATCTTTTTGTTATGTAAAAGCTCATGCATTAAATGCTCATGCATCTTTCTGTTATGTAAAAGCTCATGCATTAAATGCTCATGCATCTTTCTGTTATGTAAAAGCTCATGCATTAAATG
>JACXGK010011934.1:0-15155 GCA_016801125.1 Novumbra hubbsi
TCCATGACACCGAGGGCAGGGCACTGTGGTGACCCCTGGAGGAGATCCCACACCCAGCTTCCATGACACCGAGGGCAGGGCACTGTGGTGACCCCTGGAGGAGATCCCACACCCAGCTTCCATGACACCGAGGGCAGGGCACTGTGGTGACCCCTGGAGGAGATCCCACACCCAGCTTCCATGACACCGAGGGCAGGGCCCTGTGGTGACCCCTGGAATACTGGGAACGTTCCATCTGCCGGCGTCGTTATCATGCAGATGTTTTGCCGAACAGTCAAAGATACTTTGGTGCTATATGACCATATTTTCTATCGCGATTTTACCAATTTCTTGGTGACATATCTTGCAACATATTCATTTTGAGACGACTCAAGAACATCCTACTGCACAGTATGGAACATTCTGTCTTTTATAGCCTGAAACAAATGTAGAGTTTCTGGTTATTGCCTAAAAATAGAAAGCCTAGAGAGCATGTAGCTCGGCTTACAATGGCTGTATTTAACTGTAGTTAGGCTTTACAATACATTTTTATAAGCATTACATGAAGGTGTTATGACTCATGCAATGTAAAGAGTTTGTAAGTGTGGCATGAATGTGAAATACCATTCAAAAATAACACCTAGTGTAAAAGACAGAACCCTTTGCTTTATAAATGATGACATGTTATGCTCTCAAGTAAAGTCAAGTTTATGTTTCTCCAGACTATGATATAAGCCCCCAATGTAAGGACATTAAAATTGTCCTTCTTCTGCAACCAAATTAAATGTTTATCACATCACAAATAAGGGCACTTCATAACATTTGTGAAAGCCTATGAAATTGTCCAACCGTTCCCCTGCTAGAACATGAACCACTAAGACTTGGCATCATTATAACCAAGTCCTTGATAACCGAAAAGGTATTTCTACTAGGCTCTAGAACACACACACACAAGCTTTGCAGATCCATCCACCCTTTATAACCTTACTGTAACCTCTGAATCATTAAATAAAATAAATCAGCCAAATGACATTTCTGGAAGTATCGTGTATTCCTTTAAAGTGTAACACCTTCTGCAATTTATAACACACCCATAAAGAGTATATGTATTACATACTTTGAAGTCATACCCCTTTGTTATTCATGACACATACATAAACGCCTTATATCATCAACACTGTGCTATAAAGTGTGATCCCTTTTGTCTTTGATGACAAAAATATATGCTTCATAACATATGAAACTGTATATTCTGCTAATGTTATCTGTCCAAGGTCTGCAGGATAAGCGGGTTTGCTTGAGTTTCATGATTTGTTTTATTACCCCTTTAAGGGTTAGCTTCAGGTATCTGCCCTATCAAACATTGTTAGATGCTATACTATTCGGGATTCTTTAGGGCCTTGTACTTCAGATGAAGCGAAAACAAGAAAGCCTGTGGGACCAAATGTATCTCTGTTTAGAGGATGTGTGTTCTCTTTACTCCCCACCAACAAGCAAGAAAAGTAAGGAAAAGTAAAACTTCAAATCATTAAAACATAGATAATGTCTTTGGAAACAATGAACCACCTTTTCTTTGTGGTTGATTTTGAGTCATTTCTTTCTTTATTTCCTCAGCTGCTTCACAATGCGTTGTGCCTAGTTCTTCTCGTAGAGTGATAAACATATCCATCAAATTAAAAGGAAATTCTGAAGCTATTACCGGTGTTACCGCTTAAATGAATCCCAGAGAGAAGCCCTGTAATGGATTTGAGTTTAATTACCAGCACGTTCACACAGGCACAAATCATCTCAGAGAATTCTAGATCTTGCATATGGCTCCTGAGTCTTAATACATTAATATATAAACGAGTCTCTTCTTCCCAAAAGATTGTTGTGGTTAACCTTGCTTTTAACCGTGCACATTTGGAAAATGTTCTGAAAAGAAATGCATAATGATCAAAGGATTTTTGTATCAGTGTGGGCCCTTGAAAGTAAGATAATTGTGAAGATATGGAAGATTTCACCCTGTTTTGATGTGTTGGGTGTGCGTGTGTGTTTGCGTGTGTGTGAGGCAGAGAAAGTGAGGAGGAGAAATTTGTGCGTGTGTGTTTGTGTGCGTGTAGGGGAGTCAGGGAGGTGCGTGACTGGTGATTCAAACATACAGTAGGATTTGATTCACACCTTATGTTGGATTGGGGTGAGAAGTACTGATCTCCCTCCAAATGGATGAATCAGTCTCACGATGCTGTGATTATCCAGAAAATGCAACTGCACCAGCAGCTCCGCTGTGCTTCTCAATATGTGTACCACAGCGAGGGCGTGAGAGAGAGAAAGAGAGGGAGATGCAGGGGGAGAAGGACCAGAGGAAATGAGTGTGTGTGTGAGGCTGACGGACTGTGGGTCTGGTTGCATAAATACCTGCTGGCCTGTCTTTGTGTCTGATTCGCTGCCCAACAATTTGTCACGTTCCATTCATCTAAAACATCTATGTAATGTTGTTGTTTTTCTCCCCTCAAAGGTACAGATCTTTCGAAGGCCCTTTTAAGAAGACAGTGTGCCGCTTCCCCTTGCCGACTCGCCTTTGGTCAGTCCTAACCAGGACGGTAGACAAGATGTAGATTGGTGTGGTGTTGGAGTGCTAGTAGGCAGCACCCTTCCGTCTGGTCTAAACATCGAATCCTTTTTCCCCAGGGCAGTGATGGTGACATTGCCCCGTTGCATGGTACCAACTTTGTACGTATAGTATAGATTCACAGTAGTATGGCTCCTCAGTAAAGGGGCAGTGCTGCGTTGTGGCAAAATGCAGGCATCTAATATTAGGTGGGACTTCAAGCTTTTGACAAATAGCTGGCATTTTCACCGTCTGAAGTGGCCTAATCACTGACTGAAGTAGCGCCTGATGTCAGTAGTAAGGCGACTACACACCCCTTATCCAAAATCTCTCACCTCAAAATCCAGAAGACACATAACATCAATGTAGGCTACTAAAAAATCACTGAAAAGGTTAGATATTGTCGCAATAACATTGATGCCGTGGTTGCCTTGTTTGTGAACATCAAAAATGCCCAGTTGGTGACAAGCACATGAATAGATGCATGCACACATTGTAAGCCGGTGGCTTACATGAGCATGAACCATTACACATCGTTTGGGTGCTGTCGGCATACTGCAACCGGGATTTGAACACCTGATCCCAGTGACGTATTTGTGCTGCAAGGCTGGTGTTTAAAGAGAAGGAACCAGATTTAAAGGGCAACCGAACTCACTGAAGCACAACAAGTGTTCCTATTGGGTATGGTTTGACGCAAGCGTGTAGTGTGCTGGAAACGGGAGATCTCCATTGTCCACGCGTCCTCGCTCTATGAAAAAAAGAAATGTGGAAAAAGAAATCGAAAAGACATGGAAAGACAAAGACAGACGGAAGAGCAAATGAGAAAGAGATAATGAAATGGAGAAAGGGATATGAAGAAAGACAGTAGATGTAATATATTCCTCTGCATGGTCTGTAAGTCATGTTTCTGTTGCAGTTCTCTTGGCACTCTGAACGGAGGAAGCACAGTGACCCGTTCAGAATTTAGAGGAGCATTACCTCCTGTGTGTGTTACTGTGTGCCTGCCAGTGTGGGTCTGTGTATATGTGTGTGTTACTGTGTGTGTGTTACTGTGTACCGTTCTACCTGCCGTCCCTGCAGCTAAGAGAGAGATCAGGCTGGCCTAAGAAGATACCAGCCTCTTCTGTACTTACCACCTGAACTCAAGTGTGTGTGTGTGTGTGTGTGTGTGTGTGTGGAGGGGGGGTGCATTTGTGGTTGCTATGACTACTGTATGTGTGGGCTAACACTTAGCTAAGTCAGCATGTAGAATCTCCTTCTCTGTGCTGTGGGACTGACCGAACAACTCCCCCGTTAACAGGGCTATGTACACATAACCAATTATATATACATTATTTAGTAAGCAGAAGTCATTAGATATTTACAGATAGCTGAATCAACAACACACATCCTCATCTAATAGATCTAACCAGCACCCACAATTTCATGTCAGTATTTGACGTTTGTCCGGTGTCCTCCTGGATCAAAACAGGCAGAGAGGAAGAATAAAAATACACCCCACACACACACACACACAGACTATATATATGTGTATAAGCATCAATAAACACATTTGTTCACACGTCTAAGCACACTTGCGCAAATGAAAACATACAGTTTACATCCACACGCACGCACGCGCGCGCACACACACAAACGCAGTCAGACACACTCAGCTGTGCACGAGAAGGAGATTAAATGAGAGTATTGCCAGGGATGAATAGGCCCAGATTTGTCAGCAGCAGTCACACAGACTGTTTAGAAAAGACATTGCGGGCTCTAAACAGCAACAACAGCGTGATCGGCTGCTTTCTGCGGACAGCAATTAATCATAATTAATTGTGAAGTGTGAGCTGTTAATTTAGTCTGACGACCATTGGAAAAGTGCCAGGGTAGTCTGCTCACTCTGAGCCATCCCATTGGATGATAAGGCTGTAGAGAAATGCTGCACACTCAAGGGAGAAGAGCAGAACTAATAGGGTGTTGACTCGGCGGACGGAGGTTTCTGGGATTTCTTTGAACCAGGCCCGGATTTCGCAACGCGTTTATTTCTGTCACATGCACACGCTGTACATGTTCCACACGCGTGCTTTAACGCCCGGCCGCATATATGTGCAAGATAAGCACACACACACCCACCATTTATTAGTGTGTGTGTGTGTGTGTGTTGGGGCTCCCGGCCATGGTCTTAATTGTTTCCCTGTGTGTGTTGGGCGCTCCTCGGTGCCGGGTGAAGCAGTAGGCTTAAGACGGGGCCATTTTCCCCGATCCGTCCCAAATTCTCCCTCCTCTCGGCCCCCAAGCGGGAGTGTGTGCACGAGGAGCCGCAGAGGTCTCCGGTCTACTAAAAGTTGAAAAAGCCATAACGCGACCCGGGACTCCCTCGTCCCCGGAGCAGATGAGAATTTAATGAAGAATCTGAGGAACTTGTTTGCTTCACGTCCCCCCCCCTAAAGGACCGCACCTCCCCCTTTCCTTTCACTTCATCAAGATAAACGAGGAGGTGGGGAAGAGGGAGGAGGCAGAGCAGGAGAGGAGGAGTGCATTTTAGCTTAACAACCGCCCCGCTTAATCACGAATAAGCACAACAATATTTACGCAGGTGAGATAATAAGGCATTGTTTACCCATCTGATTAGGCGGCCTCCCACTGTGTGTGTGTGGTGCCCTCCTCCTACGCAGACACACACACACACACACAGGTCTTTATCATTTTGCGTGCTGCAGTGATTTTTATATCCCCTTTACGTCAATGTCAACAGTAGCTGCAAAAGGTGATCCTGTCTCTCTGGTTATCAACATGGCTGTATGTGGGTGTAACTGGGCCTCCGTCGCCCTCCGGTGGCCACCACACCAACAACATCTCCCCGGGTTTTCTTGGTTGTGCAAACGCGGAGGCGAAAAAGAGCACAACTCAGTGAGACTTAAAGTCTTGTTTTATCAAGTCGGCTTTGGGAAAACGTGGGGTTGTCAAATCCTGGGGGTGGGCTTTGGAACTACAGGCATCCATCCGTCCAACTACTAGTGGTTGGTAACAACTGAAAGCAAAACCTAACACCTGCAGACCCCCTGTAGAATGCCAGAACTCTTACAGTGTTTTCTGCTAACGTCTTGCTTATTTTCCCCCCTGGAAGACATGACTGTTTTCTGTGCCGCTGTGCCCCCCACTTCATGCCACCCAAGCATCAGCAGCACCCCCGTTGTCGTGTGGGCTTGATGTCGGGCAGTGGAGGCCCTCCCCGCCAGCCCCCCTAGCCTTCGCTAGCGCTAATTAGCCGCAGCTTCCATCTGGGCCTGACAGGCAACCCGTTGTCAAGAGGTTTTCTCCTCCGTGTTTTTGGTCCTCCCTTCGGCTATGGAGGCGAAATGCATCTCCCCGTCACTCCGACCCGTCTCGTCTTTGTTGTTGGGGGGGGGGGATTTTAATGTATGCCGGCTACCCTTCCGTTTATGTACGGAGGTGTTTGTCCTCTGTCTGTTTGTTTGTATTGGAAATTATTTTTGAAAAGCGCTGGCTGGTATTTAATAATCGCCAGCCCTGATCCTCTTTTCATTCATTCGACGGAATTCGGCTCACGGAAGAGTGAACCTGTCCAATTGGAACGCCAGAGAGTTAGTTCTGCTCTGTCATTTTCCTGTTATTTGTAAAGGACAGACAAATGTGTTTTGGTCTCCCCCCGGTAACAACGGCATTTCAGAGTTTGCTGAGCCACTCGCATAGAAGCTCAGATGACTACACACACACCCCTACAGATGTGTACACACTAACACTGCCTTCTGTCGGTTGAGAGATCTTCAAAGCCTATGTTCCCAATATGTTGCCATACATGAGCATAAGCGTGTTAGGCTAGCTAAGTGTGTGAATTCGAATTCTGCTCAATACATCATCTAGCTAGTTAAACAGGGTTTGTGAATTATCAATCATTTATCATATTTTCCATCGGCGAACCGTTTGTTTAGGGATGTCACTGTTTTCCAGCAAATACTTTTCATATTTCACACTGCCTTCTAACTAATGCCCTTGCCATATATGGGTTATATTTCCGTACTTCCGGAAATTTCTACTATTTCTAGTACTAATTCAGCAGTTTTGTCTCCTATATAGTTTGACTCCGTCTTAATTCGGTCAATTAGGACTGATCATTTCTTTCCAGGACTGACCGAGCTCATACATTTCCGCCACCACTCAGTCAATGCATTCAAACTGCTAGGCAATGCCAACCCACACTCTTTTCATGACTCATTTATACAGGAGACCAGAACTCTTTCCACTACATGCGTTTGTGGGTCCTTTTCAGAACATTTGATGCATATCCTTATCATCAGAGAACGATAATAATCATGAATGCATCTGTTGTCCTGCCCATTTCTGAAACTAAGAATGGTGTTCGCTACGTCAAGTGCAGCTAGTCCTGACTTTGGGTAGTTGTCAGTGATGATGCTTGTTCTGGTTGGGAGATCTGGGGTAATTATGTTATATTGTTCCTTTGTGTCAATTATGTCTATATGTTTCTATTATGTTCTTTGTGTCTATTTTCTTACTATTCCATTATGAGAAATCCATGTTTAATGTCCTGTAGTAAGAACACTAATATCCTAGCTATTTTTAGCTGTTTGGGCTATGTGTCACAGTTCTTAGCGCGGTCCTAAATTGGACTCATTTTATTGTTTTGGGCCTGGCTTAAGGGGACATCCTATTTGCTACATGGTGAACTATGTTTGACCTGGATGTTATCAACACAACGCGTCACATTCAACCAGAGGCATTGGACCTAGGCTAAAAGGAGTTCGCTATGCAAGACTTTGGGTACGATTACCATTGGTTTTCCTATGGACAACTGTACACTATGCCATCACTGAAAGTACAATAATACTACCATATCGAGGCCTAGTCTGCACTTAGTTCAAGAAAACAACCTGTACCGGTGAACTAGGACAACTACATGAAGACTTCATAATGCATTCACAAGACATGCATAATGAATAGCTAGGTGCCAGTCAGTTGGGGGAGTCTGTCTTGGATAGACACAAGAGGAGTCCTTTATGTGGCCATCTAAACAAGTTGGATGTGACCTTGCCTTTGCACATAATGAAACTATGCTTACTTTGTCAATTAAAGGATGTCCCCTCATCCCCTCCCCCTCCTCCCCTCCCTTCTCCCATCCAATTGATCTGCCTCTCTGTTCATTTGCCAGTGTAAACAGTGACAGCCAATGTAATTGTTTTCGAGACTCCATCCTATGTCCCTTACTGTCACTGAGCTGTGCTGTACCTCAGGGAGGGGGTTGAAGCTACTTTGTGTGTGTGTGTCCTCAACTTTCAGTGAGTGTGTTTTTGTCTGTAAATTTCAGTAAATGTGTGTGTGTGTGTGTTGTGTCCCGCAAGTGTGTATCTTCAGCCAAGAGATAGGGCCACAAACCGGGGGCAAAGCTATCTGGGCTGTAGGACGTGAGCGCTACCTAGCTGAGCTCGCGCCAGAGGGAAAAGGACCAAGATGGACGCCCAGTAATCCCTTCATTAAATGCTCGGGTGGAAACAGATGAGTTTGGCTCCCCCGGGGGTAATCTAACAATACCACAGAATTATTAAACACCTAGTGGATGTGGTGGCAGGCAGGGAGAGTGGAGGAGAGCGAGAGGAAGGGAGGCAGAGAAAGGGATGAGAGGGACAGATGGGGAGAGAGGGTGTGAAAGAGGGGATACAAGGAGGGAGGCAGAAAAAGGGAGAAGGAGCTTTACGTTGTCGTCGTGCCGAACGGCTACATGTCAGCCAGATGAAAGGGCTGGAACTGCCGAACTGAGGAGGCCAAAAGGAGGAGAAAAAGACAGAGAAGGTGAGAGAGAAAGAGGAGAGACTGGGAGCGGCTGAGTGATCCTACGCATGCAGACCTCTGTTGTCCTGGAATGAAACAGGAAACTAAGACAAACCTGTCACGTCATTCTCAGTACCGGCCGGGTCCCTAATGGGGCTCGGTTCCCCCGCGTGTACGTTCCCTGTGGCGCGTTGCTTTTGATCAGGGCCCACGGGGTAGTGCACTATAACGGGAATAGCGTGCCATTCGGGACCGAGCCGCATCATCCAAGACACACTGACAAAGCGGTTCTGTCAGTTTTCGGATACCCGCGGCCCCCCTGGTGAGACAGCCCCTACCGCCCAACGGAAACCCTGACTGAGCCACTGAAAGGGAGCTCCTCATTTGTAGACACACACACGTGCACACGCTTCCCTCACGCGCACCAACATGCCTGCACACAAACACATGGTTGCTGGTTGGCCTGTGCTAAAGCTAGTAGGTCACACTTGGTGGCTGGAGATCAAAGTGCGTTGTTGTGGTTAATAAACAGGACTACCATGCGTTTCCCAGCCTGCTGTTGGCTTTGTTTGCTGTTTAGGAGCCGGTAAGAGCATTGACCAGCCAGGCTGTTGTTTGTACAATAAGCGTGTGTGTGTTTGTGTGTGTGTTTTAGACACATCAGCATTGGCGAGACCTTACCTCCAGTGTATTGGCTCCTAAATGAGGACTAATTCACTACATTCTTTTTAAAGGAGCAATCTGGGATCTAGGAATGTGTTTAACACAGTCGTTTCTATTCCTGGCTGGCATTTTGCATGAACACAAATAGCAGGTTGTAGCTTTAATGGTCAGAGGGAAGTCAATGAAATGATGTAGAAAATCCCTGCAGGATCCTGTTGGCTGTGCGGGTGAATCAGAGAGGCCGAAGCGGGGCCCCTACCGCACTGCATCAGGAAATTGAAGCAAGCTTGGATCCAATTGATGCAATTAGTGCTGGAAGGAGCCATTGTGGCTTAATTAAATTTTACCTACACAAATCACTGGGCCTGTAGAGTCTATGAGAACCAATATGCAATTAGGGACCTAATGTCATTACACTGGAGAGGAATCTTTATAGTTCATGCTCCCCCATCCGTTCAGACCGATAGTGAGACAGACAGCAGGGTGGAGGAAAAAAGGATGAAGGAGGAGTAGGTGGGGGGTGCACATTTGGTATCCTGAGATATTGGGGTGGTCGGTGCTGGTTGCTCACTGGATGGGAGAACATATGTGGCTGCTAGCGGTGTTGGAGGGGCTAGTAGGAGGCACTCTTCTTCAGATTAAATCCCAATGTCCCATAGCAGTGACAAGGACATTGCCCTGCATTAGAAGTAAATATTTCAGATGGCACCTGACAAAGTGGTCCCTAAAGAAGAAGGGTGTGAGAGTTTAAGACAATGCAGAGTGCTATGTGCAATGTGTGTGCGGAGACACACACACACTAACATCCCCCATGTGTCCTGTCCGTCAAAGGAGACCTATTTTGGGACCGTGCCAAAGGTATATAAGTTTAGGTAATTTAAGGACGAGCTGAAGGAAGCCTGAAGGACAACACATTGAGTGGAGAAGATTGATAAGATCAAGAAAAGTGTGCATGTACTATAATTATTTTGTAATTAAACAACAACGAACGCTTCTTCCCCTGACTTGGGTCCATTATTATTCTGAGAAATCTACCAGAAGCCAACAAGAGTTACATTTCACATGGAAACTATGTCAAAATCTTCTTAGAGACTAAAATTCCCTAAAGGTGAGATAATTGATAGAACTACACAGAGTTACAGATTTGTCCTCCCAAAAGAGGAAAACGAATGCAATGATTCTAAAACCAAACAGAAAGGGAAGAAATCCGATAAGGAACGTCTGTTTCTATTGTACTCTATTACCTGCTAAGACATGCTCACAGCCATGAGCAGGACGATAGCATAGCAGCGTCTCACTCACTGTTTAATTACTACTCGTTCGTTTGTTAATTGTTATGACTCATTGACTTTGATTATCGTCCCCCACGATAAACCCGGGGAGGGAACGGTGAGTACATCACACTCCACATCTGAAACACCGGAAAACAGGAGAAGAGGTTGAAAGGAGAGGGGAATAGAGACACGAGGACAGGAGAAGAGGTTGAATGGGAGGGGTACTAGAGACACAAGGACAGAAGATGAGGTTGAATGGAGAGTGGAATAGAGACACAAGGACATGAGAAGAGGTTGCATGGAGAGTGTAATAGAGGACATGAACATAGGAAGGGCAATAGAGAGATGAACAGTAGAATGGGATTAAATATGGAAGGGGAATAGAGAGATGAACAGAGGAATGGGGTTAAATATGGAAGGGGAATAGAGACAGGAACAGGGGAATGAGATTAAGAGATCCCAATGTAGAGGATGTAGGACTTACTGAAAGGGGAGAGGAAGTAAGGGGAAGAGAGGGCCTAGTTGGGCAGTTAGGTGAGGGGACGGAGTGACAGGTAGAGGGTTAGCATTGAGGGGTGACTGATGGAGGGAGAGAGGGTGAGAAAGAACAGGGGAGCGAGAGAGGGTGAGAGAAAGGGGTGCAGAGTAGATGATAAAAATCCCACAATGCTAATTATGTTTTCTCATATTTCTCTGTTTATCCAATTTAATTCCCATTCTCAATGTTGTCTACTTATTTTCCATGTGAGCTTTCTTTCTTTGTCCATGCGGGAACAATGATATAAGAGGAAATACGTCTTCCTAATAAAGATCCTAAGGAGAAACATTTGTACCTAAATGGCTGCCTTCGTGAGAATGCACATTCACAATTGTCAGCTTCACCCCTGTAACAGAGCTTCAAGTAATGCGATTAGGCTGGAATATTACACTAAATCCATCCATCATATTAAACAGCTGTACAATTGTTTAGCAGGTGCATTTTCATCAGGCATGTTTTAATAAAGTCTTAGTTTCATTGTCATATACAGGGGAAAGAAATATGTATATATGTACCCTTAAAACAACCCCTAGGATAGTGATTGTTTCTCGAGCCAGGATAACTTGATGACATTTGATTGTTAACTTTTCTTGATTGTGTTTAAAGGCCCGGATATTGCACTGGCATGTCTTTTGTCAGGGCATTTCTCTCTCTCTCTCTCTCTCTCTGTCTGTCTGTCTCTCTGTCCGTCCGTCCGTCTGTCTGTCTTTCTATGTCTGTCTTTCCCTCTTATACAGTCGCTGTCAACTTCAAAAGCTGTAGGAAACTTTTTGTAATGTAGGTAAGTGGAGTCTGGTGTGTGTGTGTGTTTCTGTGTCTCAATTTCTCTTGTGTGTGTGTACCCCATTTGAATTGTTTTTATTGAAGTTTGACATAGTTTGATATAGTGCATGAAAGACACAAACGCAGCCTGTGTGAGTTCCCTGTCAGTTGGTTCCACTCAGTATCTCATACTGTGTAGGAATGCCCCTTTTTATCTGTGAATGACCTCCATACAACATTTTAGAATATAGGTTTTTGCACAGCTTTCCGAATGATACAATCCTGGTTCAACCTCAACAACATGGATCTTTGCTCTTTAACTGAGAAGGTTCTTACCTTGGAACTGAATCCATCAAATGTATTTTATAAAGCTCTTTCTACATTGTGACAACACAGCAGTTGTCAGAATGGGATTTCATAGATACCAAACCTAAAACCTCACAGAGCAAACAACAATAGTCGGTGCGCAGTGGTTGGGAAAAACTCCATAGTAGGCTCAAAATATGGGAAGAAAGATAGAGAGGGACCATAATCTGAGGGCTAGTTAGTCTTCTTCTGACTGCGCTGTAAATATTAAAGAAGTTCATGACCAAACCATGACCGCTTGGGGATCCCTGTAATCTGAGGTTTGAGACACAAGGACAGGAGAAGAGGTTGAATGGAGAGTGGAATAGAGACACGAGGACAGGAGAAGAGGATGAATGGTGAGTGGAATAGAGACACGAGGACAGGAGAAGAGGTTGAATGAAGATTGGAAAAGAGACACGAGGACAGGAGAAGAGGATGACTGGTGAGTGGAATAGAGACACGAGGACAGGAGAAGAGGTTGAATGGAGAGTGGAATAGAGACACGAGGACAGGAGAAGAGGTTGAATGGAGAGTGGAATAGAGACACAAGGACAGGAGAAGGCACTGGCCATTGGCTTGAAGCTATTATTAGAAAAAATAACAGTTGTTATTCCTAGACACTGCTGGAATGACTGGCTGTAACCAACTAGCAAGGCAACCTCAGCAACAATTTTATACAAGGGATCATTAAAAAGATGAATTGTCTCTTAGTAACTTTCATATGCTTATTGTTACTTGTGGTCAGACATCTCTCTTAAATTTCCAAACAGGTTGGGTGAATCAGAATCCAGTTAGGTCGCTATTGTTCTAGCTATCGACCTAATTATATTTTCTGACAAGCTGCCATTAAATGTTTTTTCTGCACAGCAGGCTTACTGCATGCAGAGTTAATTGCAATCAATATTAACTTGTGGCTGTCTTTGTCATTATGCTGTGAGCTAAACCCGAGCTTGCCCCTTGCCGGTATGAATACTTATGCTCTATGTTAACAGGGCGAGAGATTACTGGCTATATATTTTATCTTTTTTATTTGAGCAATAATTAATTGCTTGAAGGGAGCATAAAAATGTCTGCTGACATAAACATTCTGTCACCATTTGGCAACATCCCTGTTACAGACAAAAGCCACCACTGATCTGAACTACAACTGGAACAACTAAACAAGTGTATAGTGAATACGTGAGGACCATCAGTCAGCATGTGTGGCTCGGTGAAACTTTAGGTCTGACTAATGGTTTATTAAATGAGACAGTAAAACATGTATACTGTACATGGGCACCACAAAAAGATCGACCTACAGCAAACGGAACACAGGATATAGGGGCCCCTATGCAACCACTTTTGTTGCTTGTGCCTAGAACTGACTTAGTTGAGGGCAATTTTGTGTATATTCTGCCAGCCAAGTAGCCACCTTAAATCCCAGGACCCAGCAGACTGTATCATTTAGCATTCCACTGGTTTAACTAACGTTCTATTCAGGGAAGCTACGGTACATACATTTATTTGTGTCTTTTTGTGGATATGAACTCTTGGCTAGTTATGCTAATCAGAGATATTGTAGGCTACTTCTCTGGCACTGCTTTAATTGATTTTGTTATGTGGGTTGGATTGTCTTGGATTTTCTCCACAGAAGTGTGGACGTTATCTGTTCTGTTTAAAGCAAGCCTTTTTCCTGGCAATCCAGCTGTGAATAATGGCATCTGGCTGTAGTAGACCAATGGTTACTTTGACCCCCAATAGATTTGTTGTTCACTGTTAATATACACATCGGCCTGCTTTTAATGGTATTAGGTTACGCTACTCAGGAGATGTACAAACATACTACTATTTCATTCAGTTTGTAGTCATTTGGTGAATTCTCTGTTTCGCGGCTCGTAATGTAATTCCAACTGTCGTGCTTTGTTTGCCTGAATAATTAGTCAAATGTCAAATTCCATTTGCAATATTTTTGTAGGGCAGCTCTGAGTACGGCTGTTTATAATAGGTGAATAATTTATTTTGTGTGTTGTGGGGGTGTTATGGGGGTGCTATGGGTGAGTGCTTCCAACTTGTGGGATGACTGAGGGAAATGGGGAAATGTCAGTGCACCAGTGGCTTTACTTCACATTTCTGAGGTGCTATGGTGGGAAACGTTATAGCTTCCAGCCGGCCATGCAGTGTGTTTTTGGCTGTGGCAGGACTGAATGAACTGGCAGTCTTCTAGAGGACATCTGGTTCATCCAGAAGCGTACGGCGCTTTAACATAAAGCAAGAGAGGGAGAGAGATAAACAACACAAAAATATGTCCATAACTTTTTTTAGGTCACATTAGCATGTACCACCAGCCAAGCCAAGAGTGAATGAAGGACTGTGTGTGCTGTAACTTCACCAGCCCCTTGTCAGTTCCCTCTCTCCAGACCACTTCCAGTGACTAAGGCTTCTGGCCCGCTCTAATCCTTCCTCTCTCATTTCTCAGTCAACAACTCTTCAGTCGTGGCGCAAAGAGACCCCAAGGCAAGATAAATGTTGAGCCAAGGTTATCCTATCCAGTTTAATTCTAGCTGTGAAAACAACAGGGCACCTCTCTGCAGGCCTCCAAGAAGTGATGGCAGAGACTAGAACTCCTCTTACAGCCTTTCATCGTCAGATGAGCTAAAGCGCCAATATCCAGGAGTGTACCCATTCATCTAGAATTGACTTTAAAGTGAAAACCGAGGTGGTATTTATTGAACGTGGCTACGCAGGCACGCAACCAGTATCCAGGTACATTGCAGGGAGCTTGGTTACCATGTACAGAGATGTAACACTCCCGATTTGGTGCTTGTTTAATATTTCGGTTTGGGCATCAATTGAGCCAGACAGAAAAATTACGCCACACAGAAATAGTGGAAAATGCTATTTATTTAATACTTTACTACAAAAAGAGAGAAACCTATCTTAAAATGTCCATGTAAAAATGAATCTTCAATCTCAATGTAATGACCAAGGTTATAGCCCATCTGTGCGTTCTTGAGCCAGTTCCAATCCAAGCTGGGTAGCGTTTCCTCAACAGGACGGAACACTTGAATGGCACAGCGCTAGCTCCGGGACGCACACCGGGACACACACACAGTTAACACAGCTCTCATACCGGGACACACACACAGGTAACACAGCTCTCACACCGGGACACACACACAGTTAACACAGCTCTCACACCGGGACACACACACAGTTAACACAGCTCTCCCAC
>JACXGK010011936.1:0-15220 GCA_016801125.1 Novumbra hubbsi
ACATAACCCATATGTATCTCTTATTGTACCTTGTCATTCCATCGCTACACATTGTTACAACACTGTACGCATAACCCATATGTATCTCTTAATGTTTCTTGTCATTGTATCGCTACACATTGTTACAACACTGTACACATAACCCATATGTATCTCTTATTGTACCTTGTCATTCCATCGCTACACATTGTTACAACACTGTACGCATAACCCATATGTATCTCTTAATGTTTCTTGTCATTGTATCGCTACACATTGTTACAACACTGTACACATAACCCATATGTATCTCTTATTGTACCTTGGCATTCCATCGCTACACATTGTTACAACACTGTACGCATAACCCATATGTATCTCTTAATGTTTCTTGTCATCGTATCGCTACACATTGTTACAACATGCACATGGCTTACCTTCCGCGGATAATGTTCACTTGCAATTTCTTTGCTTTGGCAAAGGGAACAAATGTTTTCCATGCCAATAATGGCCCAGTTAGTGGGAGTAAAACCATTTTGAGAGCGACTGAAAAACTACAGAGGTGATTGGAGTACAGGACTCTACCTGTGATGTGATTGGGCAGCCTGTTAAAGGGTTTGGGCGGCAGCGCTGGGGGCTGTTTGGGTTGCTTGACAGTGTGATGTGACAACTCCGCCCCGCCCACGTCACCTGGATACACCATAACCTTCTTAGTGGGTGGAGCTTGGCTGGGCTTCTGGGTGTGGTCTTGCGGACACCCCTCTCCTGACACCTGGAACTCCACGGTAGCTGAGGACAGGATTAAAACAATCAGACGGTCACGTTATAACGAGACAAACTAACCCGCACGTTTGAGATAAGATTGAACCAATCAGATGTTTGGGAATGAACTATGGGGGTGAGCGTGTTGAGGCCCTGAGACGGACCTGAGGCTAATCTGGCTCCATCCATCAGCTCAGCTCCATCACACTGGTCAGACCCTCCTAACGCTGGAGACCGGCCGTTCTCCATCCTGACCTCATCTCCTCTCGTTACCATTCCCCCGTCTGTGGACAGAGAGATCGACGTGGATTGATGGTTCTGACAGAGACCTAAGCCGGCTATAGCATCAGAGGAACAGCCGGCCCATTCCTCTGCCGTGTCTCTGCGTGGACGTATCCACGTGGATAGTGTCTTGCTGACTGTGATTCGACAGAATTCAATCAAAGGGAACCTTAGATCACGAAACATCAGTCTGTCCCTGTCGAACACTTCTCGCTTTGATCCTCCTTCATGGCCTCCGACCTCTCACCTTTGTCATAGACATCTTTCAGCACTCCTCTCTTGATCAGCTCCTCTCTGCTCTGCCGCGTCGACATCTTGCGCTCCAAGACTGAGGGACGGGATACGGCATCAACATTAAGCGACATCACACTGTACAACCACCGCCTCTACACTGGGTCTCTGCACCGGGTCTTTCCTATACTTCCAACGGTCCGGCAAGATCAGCACTGGTTATTTTGGTGCTGCCCTTTCATTTGTCTGTCAATATACACTACAGAGATGGGGGAACAGTCAATATACACTACAGAGATGGGGGAACAGTCAATATACACTACAGAGATGCGGGAACAGTCAATATACACTACAGAGATGCGGGAACAGTCAATATACACTACAGAGATGCGGGAACAGTCAATATACACTACAGAGATGCGGGAACAGTCAATATACACTACAGAGATAGGGGAACAGTCAATATACACTACAGAGATGCGGGAACAGTCAATATACACTACAGAGATGGGGGAACATTCAATATACACTACAGAGATGGGGGAACATTCAATATACACTATAGAGATGTGGGAACAGTCAATATACACTACAGAGATGCGGGAACAGTCAATATACACTACAGAGATGCGGGAACAGTCAATATACACTACAGAGATGGGGGAACAGTCAATATACACTACAGAGATGCGGGAACAGTCAATATACACTACAGAGATGCGGGAACATGAACGACTGTTGGGATTATGACAGTCTGTAAGCCCTAATATTCACATGCAATTAGAATTCACTTTGAAAAAAGGAAAAACTGCAGCAACAGCTGGGGAAGCAGCGTGAGATTATAAAGACAGTGTCCCTGTGGTGTGTGTGTGTGTGTGTGTGGGCAAGACGCAGCTACAATTTAGCATTATTTCCTACAGTGAGTTAACCTGGACCCTTGGCTTAGAAATATGTTGCATAACAAGCTAGATGTTACATTACAACATTGGTGTAGCTTTATATCAATCATTATTCAGGTACAGTGTACAGTTGGCACTCTAGTTTCTGCCATCTAGGGTCGGAATAAACAGGGACTTTTATCCGTCCACCCTTTCACAGCTGTTCTCAGCATTTTCTATGAACAAGACTGATCTTGTTTAAATGTTCTAGGAAAAGTACTAGGAATTTATCATTTAAAATAATTGCTCAAATGTTTGAGCAGAAGGAAATGTTGTGCTCTTAAGTATGTCTGTTCATGCTTTCATCTAACACACACACACAGACACACACACACACCACCGCACACTGCATCGCAGTGGATCATATTAATTTGCAGGGAAACATTAGCTGTTTGTTTCTTCTAACATTTAATACTGACCCATCTACCAAAATCTAGCACATAGCCACCTGGTACTGAATTCTGCACCGTGCATACATTCAATAAATAGAACCAAGCTCTATTTGAAAGTCTGTCTTGGCAAATGCTATTTAACACTCATGTGCATAGATAAAGTGAACAATGCTTAGTCTATGAGTATGATTATTTTGCAACATTTGAGGTAGAATACAAAGGCTAGGGTTAGGGGGTTAGGTCTTAGGGTCAGGTCAGAGTTAGAAAGCCTTTTGGGGTTATGGGTTAGAGGTCTTTTAGGGGGGTTAGGGTTAGAGGTCAGGTAGGGGGGTTAGGGTTAGAGGTCAGGTAGGGGGGTTATGGGTTAGAGGTCAGGTAGGGGGGTTATGGTTATAGGTCAGGTAGGGGGGTTAGGGTTAGAGGTCAGGTAGGGGGGTTAGGGTTAGAGGTCAGGTAGGGGGGTTAGGGTTAGAGGTCAGGTAGGGGGGCTCACCAGCAGATGTCTGCTTGAACTTCTCGCTCTTCTTCTTTCTCCATTTCCATGGTTTGAAGAGACGTCCCAGAGTGGCAAACTTGCTCCGCCTCCGAATCGGAGGGGTGTGTGTGCCAGGGACCAACGAATCAGACCGCATCGCCGCCAGTCGTTCCACCTCCTCAACTGAGTGACAAGAAGGAAATAAAGGATAGTGGGACAGACTGGTCAATCCATATTCTGAAGAACAGTGGGCTGAATGAATTGGGCAGTTTAAGGACCTGAGTGATGCTAATTATATGGAAATGGACATTTAGGGAAGATAAAGGGGTTTATAAATGGGTTACAAAACAATATCTGCACAACGTATTTATACAGCACTTTTTGGTGACCTTCACTGCTCTTGCTCCATCCGTCTCTCTCTGACCCAGTCCATTCCTCCATCTTTCTCCACCCCAGTCCATTCCTCCATCTCTCTCCACCCCAGTCCATTCCTCCATCTCTCTCCATCCCTAACTCTCTGTACATGTCTCTGTCCATCTCTCCCTTATGTCATGCATCTCTCTCCATTCCTCTATTTCTCAACAACCCTGTCAATTCATCCATCTCTCTATATGCCTGTACATCTCTTTTCATCCCTGTACATTCCTCCATCTTTCTGTACCCCTTTCCATTCCTCCATCCCTCTATATCCCTTTCCATTCATCCATCTTTCTACATCCCTGTCCATTCCTCCATCTCTCTCCATTCCTCCATCTATCTACATCCTTGTCCATTCCTCCATCTCTCTACATCCTTGTCAATTCCTCCATCTTTCTACATCCCTGTTCATTCCTCCATCTTTCTCCATGTCTCTCTTACTGTGATGACTCAGCCATGTAACATAGATATCAGACTTTCCTTATCCTGTTTTTACATATTTTTCCCGTCTGCAACTCATAGCTTTCATTTAGACTGTCCATTCTCCCAAGTAAGATTTGGAGTGTATAAAGTGTATAATTAAAATACAAATACTAGATTGTGTCCCTCTCAAAGGTAAGCCTGACCTGGCCACATAATCTGTTCTAGTAAAAATGATTAGGTACCATGTTTGTTAGGGAACAACATGGATATAGGAGTGAACGTCACAGAACATATTGTAGTAGTACTTAATTTGGTCTTATTATAAACCTACATTAGCTCTTCGAAATAGCACCTTCTGTCTGCTTTAAATAAATAATGGATAGTGAATACATTGTGGGAATACAGAGTAAAATGGTACAAATAGTAATAGCCTAGGTGCCAAGAGAGACCCTGAATTACTGAACTTGCAATTATTCATGTGTTTGACCTGCTCTGTGATTGAGTATAACGGTGGCTTTATCCAAGCCTACCGGAGCCAGTGTGTGATTGAAGAGCTCCATCCCAACCACACAAAACACAGCAGAAGAATAAACAGCTGCTTCTTTTAACTTTATAACTTAAAAACTCCCCAACAAAACAATTCATACACAACATTATTCTGAATAGGAGTTATATTATTGTAATAATAAAACCATCAGCAGCCCGAAAAACTGTCCGCGGTCGGGCAGCCGGCATTAAGTAGCCTAGGCTAAGCAAGGGAGCGGTCGCTTATGGGAGCGGCGCACACATGAAATGGAGATCAAAACATCTCACTCTTGCCGCGGTGAAAACCTCAAATCCACCCCTGAACTCACCATCCTGCGGGGTGGCGCCGCGACAGTTGCTGCATATGTGCTTGATCTCTTTCCCGATCTGGCAGTGGATCATGAAAGGCATGTTGTTGTTGTTTGCAGCGGACTGCTGCTGTTGTAGCTTGCCGCTACCACCGCGGTTCTTGGACTTCATCCGAAGCAAGCAGAACGCTCTCCTCTTCCGCGGCATCTCCTCCGTACGGGAAAGGAGTGGGGAGGGAGCGTAATTCCTACATTCAGAAGCGTACCAGGAGCTCATACTGCCGTTTGCAGGACCCGCCATGATTAGGCAATGGAAGGCAACGAAGGGCTATGGCTGAGGTGTAGACCCGCTGATCCCGATTCTCTCACTCTAAGAGATGGAGGCAGGGGGGCTTGAAACGGTCTGCCTTGGAGCTGCTGACGACCTCAGCAGACGTACCGTAGCGGCTGGCCAATCCGTCCAATCCATTTACGCATAAGGGCCAACGATGTCAGAGATGTCTGCGAAGATGTGTCAATGTTTGTATTTTATGGATCCGTTACTCGAGTAATTTAGATACGTTTACTTTAGGGTTCCAATCGCCTTTTATGTGTCATCACGTCATCACATTTGAATCTGCCTCTGAGCAGTATGGGCGGGGTTTACGCTCTGTCTTTTCATCGTTAAATCTCCGCCCACTACTGAGAACTGACCTAAGAAATATAACTTCCATGTCTTTATAGTATTTCTATTTGCTAGTGCATTTAATTTGTGGATTAATTTGCACGTGTTTTGGTTAAACAGAGCGATTTAGGACCATACATCCTTGTACAACATGAACCCCCCACCCCCCACCCAACACACACTGTAGGTTTAGGTTAGGCATTAGGACTAGGTCAAATGAAGGCATACAAGTTTGGTTATTTAGATTAAAGCTTGGGATAGGTTAGTGTTACATTTAGGGAATATGGATTTGTTTTGTCATCAGTTTCCCGTAAAAAAATAAATACATGACATTGTGTGTGAGTGTGTGTGTGTGTGTACAGGCATACATAAGGTCTAGTAAACCATCGATTCTCCATGCGTTTTTGGCAGAGTGTGCTAAAAGCTGTCATTTTGTCTGGATGAGAAACGCCCTTTAATGACTTACAGTGTGAACCAATAGAAGACAGGGAATAACATGCTCTAGTTAACATCCTTTTCCATCCACCATCTTCAACAGTGCCAATTTATTTACCTCTCCCATCTCCCCCCTCTCGTTTTCTCCCCCTTTACTCATTGGTCACAAACATCTACTGTGTTCCACGGTTCACGTTCTTAGACTTGGGTCTTTTCTAACATAACTCTCAACACCATCATCCATCTCTGACACCCTTGCAACGTACAGTACATATTTTTTTTCTTATTGGTGTTTTGTTAGTTGTTATGTCTTTTTAAAAAAGAAATAACCCATAATCACTGCTGCCATAAACGCCCACAGTAGATGGATTATCACTCAGGTTTTTTTTTAACTGTCTTATGAACAGAAATTCAATGTAACACTTACTGCGTGTGTGGGTCAATGTGTTTTTTAACTGTGTAGGATTGTATGACTCACCCATTAGAGTCTCTACAGCCGTCTATATACACATTATAGTTGAAAAGAACTAAGGACTAAGTGTGTCCGTGCATGTATGTTTTTAGGAGTGAGAGAGAAGAAAGTGTGTTGTGTGTGTGTGTGCGCTGGCAAGAATCTGCAGAAATATAATGTACTGTAGGATTCATCCTTTAACCATTCTCTGACAATCTACAAAGAAAGGAGAGGAAGGGTAAACAAGGCTTACATGAAGATTAAATTCACATAGTCAGGATTTGAACACAGCACAATCGAACTTTATGTGTGTGTGTGTCAGTGTGGGGGAGTGAGCTAACTGCTAGGGCACATGAATAATCACCCATCTATAAAACAAGGCCATTTTAAAGAATATTATATTGGTATATATGCTGCACCAAACTGGAAACAAACTCTCTGAAACACCATGGCTTAATAGTATACTATAGCCTTGGCTAATGTTAGAAATCAGGTTGACGGGTGGACCACTATCAGTCCATTAATGCAGCTTTACTGCCCCCTACGGACAGCTATAAAAATAACTTATTGGAATAGTAGTTTCCAGTAACATATCATTTATCACCAGTAGGTGGCGATATATCATAAGCACTGGCGTTAAATCTCTGCATGTTCTGCAGTTGATTCAGGGGAACTAAAGCACAGGCTATGCAGTCTACTGCACATACGTGCCCTCTCTCTCCCACCCTGTCTCTCTCATCCTTCCCTTCCTTCAGAGGTGTCGAGACGAGAGAGTTCCCAGCCAGGGAGTAGAGGAAGGTAATCATAGCTGACTCACAGTAATCCCTCATGTAAAAAGGTCAGTGGGACTGTTACACAGCGGCACCAAATCAAACCATGCGCTGCACAACCATGTGTGTGGGTCTCAGCGGGTGTGTGTGTGTGTTCTGAGTATGTGCCTAAATGCCTGAATGATATTCCGTTCTGTATCTGCCTACATGATTGTATAACATTTAGCTAGGGTGTCTACATGCTTCGGGTGTTTGTTTGTGTGCATGATTACACAAAAAAACAATAAAAGGGGTGGTGAGTCATACTGCCTTAGCAAGTAAAAAAACAGCAAACAGAATCCTGACACAATGCTATGAATCATATGAGAATCAACTGTTCTTGTTTTAACAGAGCAGTACTTCAATACCGTAACATCTGTACCACAACGGAGCTCAATATCACTCGGTTAGAGCTACATGACATCCCCATCAACGTCCCTGCTCTTCCGCTACTGTCAGTATCAACAAATAACATCTGTGTCAGGCAACAACCTCCTTAGAGTAAGTACAACTCAAAGAATACCAATGAATTAATTTGATACCAATGGAAACACCTCCTGGTGGACACTGCGTGCCTCGGAAATGTCTGTTTAGGCATTTTATTTGATCCAGATATTTGCTGACAACACGATACGAACACAGATAAGGCAAGAACATTTAGGATGATACCGCCCTGGCTCCCTGGGCGATCCCCTAGAAACGGTCATCTGTTTGGAGCCTAACTAACAGGAGGTCTGTCTTGTTTATTATTGCCGTCGCAAAAGTGAAAATAATCGATAACCACTCCCACTGTTTACAAACCTGGATCAATCTGAATCGCTTCCACTGTGATTCCACACACCACGAGCTGAGAGAGGGCTGCGTTTAATGCGAGGGAGTTTAAGTGCAGGGACATTAGATCCAGTGCAGTAGGATCCACAGCTTAGGAGGTGACTGTTTACGGCCGTGACAGCGCCAGGGGAAATCGATGGGAAGCGAATGTTTCATTAAGTGGACTTAATGAGAAACTGAATGTAAAATTGCACATTGTCCTTCTTGGAGGCACACAAGGATGGTGAACACGGATGTATAGACACGCAGCGCACGCCGTAAGTATCCAGACATCCTATGGCTGCTGCACCAGGATCAAAAATTGCTATACGATTTTGTGACAATTTCTAGATTGTGATACGTGCGCAAATGAAAACTCACAATAGCTTCTCTAACATCGTACTCATTGTACGATTTCTAATTCAAACGTTCGGAGCAAGGCGCTCAAGGAAGAATGCACATTTCACCGTCTCAATATATTTATTTGTTTGGGGTGATTTCCGTCCCGTAACCCCAGTTCAGGCTACGCTCCCTGGTTGAGCGTTGGCATCTCAAGTGTGAAACAGGCACACCTGTGGCATGAGCGGGGGTGGACAAAGAGATGAGGTGTGCTTATGTGGCTAACGAGGTTTGTGTAGATGTGTCCCTGATGACCTGTGTGTGTGTCTCCAGACATGACAGACACACTCAGGCATGAGGTACATTTTCTCCCAGACGCTCACTGAGCAGAATCCCGCCAAGCCTCTCTGCCCGAAGGAGCTTCTCGTTGGCGCTCACTCTCACTCTCACTCTCGCTCTCACTCTCGCTCTTCCTGTCTCCTTTTCTTTTCCTCCCTCTGTATCTTCCCATCATTCCCGCTTTACCTCTCCGTCTCCCCATGTTCCCCTCTCGTTCGTGCTCTCTGTCCCTTTTACTCCCCCTCTCTCGCCTGTTCCTTGTATACAGTATGTGTATAGGTTCCCTTTCCTGACTCCTCTCAGCTCCACCCTCTCTGTGTTAGTTACTGCTGGCTGTGCTGAGTGATGAGTCATTGCAGTTCTTCCAGACCACAGTTACGGTCCAGAAGACTAGAAACAAATCTCAGAACAGCATTCGTCTTAACTGGGACGATTTCATCTATTTGAACAACCAGAAAAGCAGAAGGGCTTGGAGGGGATGCCTAGAAAGAGGTCATAATCTTCAACTCTCCTGCCCATTGGGAATTGCTGCAAGGAGAGAACATATATGTACAATTGAATTTACGTGATGCAAAAGTCTAATTATAATACAGTATGTTCTAGCAATAAACCATGGCTAAGAGCAGTCTGAGATGAGGATAGAGGAAGCAGAACAAGGGCAGGATAGAGGCAGAAAGAGATGAGGTTAGAGGCAGAAACAGATGAGATTATTGGCAGAAAGAGATGAGGATAGAGGAAGCAAAACAAGATGAGAATAGGAGGCAGAAAGCGATGTGGATAGAAACAAATGAGAATAAAGGAAGCAGAAAGAGGTGAGTATAGGGGAGGCAGTACTTATCTCTATTGTAGCTATGTACTGTAGTGTGTACCGTAACTGTGTACTGTAGTGTGTACCGTAACTATGTACTGTAGTGGGTACCGAATATTTGTACTGTAGTGGGTACCGAATATTAGTACCGTATCTGTATACTGTAGTGCATATGTATCTGTGTACTGTAGTGTGTGCTGTTTCTGTGTACTGTATCTGTGTACTGTAGTGTGTACCGTATATTAGTACTGTATCTGTGTACCGTACCTGTGTACTGTAGTGTGTGCCAGTTAGCTCTGGGTTTAAGAACTTATCAATACACATTTCTCCATGGTAGGGATGTCAATGGACAATATCAAAGTTGATGCTGCCATATTAAAACAGATCAAATACTTCCTGTTCCATCTCCCTATGTCATAAATCCGGCCAAATACATTAATCTTCTTACTGTCTAAATTATTGCAGCTGATTTAGCCTCTAACATGGGAGCATGAGTCAAAAAAGAGACTTATCAATTTGAGGGTTAAAACAGCTAAACTTTTCCACTCTTTTCCTCCAAACAAAACAGACAGAAATGTGTTAAAAACAACATGACAACAGACCTGGAGACGGCACAAAGTCCCAAAGAACAAACACACACACACACACACACACTCCCAGCTTCACTTGCTGAGCAAAATATCACAAACCCTTCAAGTTGTCTCTGGCATTCTCCCTCGCGGTTTCAGCTTTTATTCATTTTGTTCAGTGTTATAAAATGTTGATCTTGTTGTTGGGGAACACAAGGCTATCCTCCTCCGCATGGTCTCACTTCTATTCACAACTCATCTTTCAATACATGTTTTTGCTTATTTTGAAAACCCCCCCCCCAAAAAACACCATCTTGGCCTTTTCCTTTTGTATGATGATGGAGAAATACGTGCCCCTTCATTCTGCATTCTTTATTTTGGACCAGTCACAGTGGTGCAGCATTCTGATGCTGTGTACATTCGGTGGCATTCCAATTTTAGAAAAAAATGTTGGTGATTATTTCCTGTATGTTTTGGTGTTGCTGTGTTGCTCTCCGGGGCCTCCGAAAGTCTTTTGGGGGTTTCTGAACTGAGTCCCAAAACCAGCTGTCTTAGGGGGCTCTTCTTTAGGCTTTTGACTCTTCTTGTAGATGAATGCTTTATACAGGTTTTATGGTGTGGATTTGAGCTCTTCATGGATCATTTGGGAGTTTGTGTTATACTGTGAGAATAATAACAAATCCTACAGATTCACAATTGTCTCACTTTGTGAATTCTTATTTGGTAAGTAGACCCCAGAACTCACTACCATACAGGGCAATATGTTCTTTCAGATGTCATAGAAGATCTTGCCTTGTCAGGTCATTCACACCCTCCTTGAAGTGGTGTTGGTGTTTAGGGGGACGAAGCTGTTATTTATTTCCCCCAGGGCATATGTATCTAGTGAACCGGGATAGACATAGTGAAAGTACACAGAGTACGTGTTCAGGGCTCCGGAGAGTAGTTTTATGAACAAAACAAGAAGTGTTAGGGGAAAGTGTTGAGGAAGTAATCCAAATCAACCGACCAACCGCTCTTTTGTGCGTGGCGGCAGCAGCGTCTCTGGGACGGTTGGGGGTTTGGGAGTGGGGGGGGGGGTGAGTTCCATCAGTTAATGTCTCCATGACCTCTCCAGCCAGATTCTCCTACCTGGGGTCTTTCTCTCTCCTGGGTTCCCGTTTCTCTGGGGCTCAACGGGGGTGTGAGCGGCCTTGTTAGTTGTTGCCCTCTCTCTGCATTCCCTTATCCCGATAGGATCTAGCTGGGCAGGGGCGGGGCTTGCACTGCCGGCTGAACATGGAAGGCGGCAGAACTTTCCAAATTTCTACTGGGGCACTGATGCTGATGCAGCAGATAGGGGGCCTTCACACAGCACTAGGTATGTGATGTGTTGGTGGTACTGGCACCAAACACAACTTCTTAGTCCAGTAGTGTAAGGCCGGAACGGCCATCTTTTTTTAATGCCCTTTCCTAATCATATATAGAAATATTGAAAGGATTGGTGCTCAAGCTACATCTCCCAGGCCTGATTGAAGAAACCAATGTTTGCATAAACACTTACGGTTCGTGTACATTCACGTTTTCTATAAATGTGTATAACACAGGCCAAATTAATTCAATACGGGTTTTTTTTTTTTTTTAAACAACTGACAAAATGATAGATATGACGTTATTTTGTCTGTCAATTAGGGTGTGCAGAATATATACATGGTCTATCGCGCGCATTGTCCATGTGTTTGTAAGAAGCCCAGTGGACATTTGCTCAGGGTATCGTTTTCACTGAGGACATGTTGGAGTCCGCTGTAGACGATACTGCGAAGGATTTTCCCTGAGGTGGTTGTTCACAGAGTTCTCCCTCTCTCCTGCCCGCCTCCTGGGCTGAAGTCAATGCAAAGTGGCAGGACAGAACGGCCCGGGGGATGGGTGGGTGGTTTTTTTGGGTCAATGTGATTGGCCGGGGCGCTATTCCATGGGCATGAGTAAAGCCATCTCTCTTCTTTGGTCCCTCGTGTCTCTCCCCTCCTCCCCTGTTCACCTGGACTCCAGCGAGGGTTCATCAGGTATGAGGTGGCCTGCCTCTCACTGTCTGCGGTCCGGCCAGGTCGGGGCACATTCAACACCCAGGGCTCTATTGTACGCCATAGGGAATGGCTGGCAGAAGTGCTATAGGTTTGAATAGGTTTTTCCCATTTCTACTACCAGATGTATGTGCACAGTAGCTATGAATATGTTGTCCGTGTGTGGAGGCGTGGCCTCTCACTGGCCATGGGGGCTAAAAGTGTTGGTCAACTCAAGTTTCACTGTTGGTCCGTTTTAGTCGACTGTCTCAACAAGCCAAGATAACTTTACTAGATGTTGACCCTGTTTCAGTTATTGCATGGATTCGATAATATATACATACATGTAGTTGAACTGATTTAGAATCTAATGCTTCTGTAAATTGCAGTTGCCTAAAATTAAGAAGCAAGATTACATTAATTCATATTTTAACAGGCAAAAAGAAAATCTAGTGAACATTTGTAATAAAATGATAATGCTCACAAATGTATGCTTTTATAAAAATATTGTAAACATCAATACTTTTCCAGAAGCTGAACTGCATGTGTCATGGCAACCCTCACCATAAAGCAGGGCCTCACAATAACTCTAATGCCATTTTGTTTTAACGAAATAATGCAAAACGATATTATATTGACTAAAAACCAAAAGATATATGTTAGGGTCGGAAGCAAGATATCTTAAAATTGCTTGGTTAAAAAGAAAACATATCTCTGTTGAACCAGCCTGCCTTACGGTAAATATAAGGCAAAGTTAGCCTAGGGAGAGCTTGGGGTTTGAACATATAAACAATCATTTGATGCATGAAAATGCTGGTAGTACATTTCTTTTTAACTTTCTTTTGGGAATGTATGCATCTGCTAAAAGACAAAAATGTAAAAGAAGATACATTTTGAAACCATGCTCAGCGTGGCTGGATGGGGAGCACGTCCACTGTAACACAATCCATGCCAACCCTTTGAACATCACAACCAGCACTTTTAATCAATGCTTTGGAGGGCACTTTTAAGACCACAGATTTACACACCCCTTCTACCTCAGCTCAAGCCAAGCAAGCTCATGTATGACATGAAGACTACCACAGCTAATGCAAAGGTGGAAAAAGATATAAGCACCAGCTTTAATCCAATGAAATTGCTAACAAGCCTATGCGCACGACAATTGCGCTGGCTTAACGGCGGACAAAAATAGAGCCCTTATAGTGCTAACAATTAAATTCAACTTCAGTCCTTCGTATCATCCCTGAGTCAGCCCAGCTCTCAGTTCTGTCTCAAATACAAACACTGTCTTGTTGAAACTGTCCGTCTGCTTGCACTCTGTCCGGATCCTCTGGACAGAGGAACACAACCATCTCCTCTTGCTATGGTGTGTTGAGGCTAGCAGCAGAATAAGCTTGTCCGCTCCTCCGTTCTCTCCCTTCCTCTGCTCCTCTCCCCTCCTCTCCCCTCTCCAGTCTGACAGCCCTTGTGGTTTTATATTCCACACAGGTATCTCCAACAAATCCTCCTTAAGGTCCAGCTTATGCATTCACAGATAGTGTGTGTGAGCACCGGGTTGCATGCGAGTGTGTGTGTGTACGTAGGTGCCGGTGAAAAGTACGGATTCGTCCTCGGTGTAAGTGTGTTTGTCCAAGTGGAATACTTGGCGATAAAGCACACTGCCAGCATGTTAACAGTTAATGGCTGTAGTCCTTTCAGCCTATTGCGATGAAAGGCCTTGTGCAGTGATGACTAACTCAACAGCCAACACAACAGAAAAGAGATAGATACATAGTATATTGAGGGCCTGTTCCCACTCTGAGTGTTTTAATTACATGATTGTATTTCCGTTCAAGATTAGCATCTACAGGAGACATGTTAATAATAACCTTGACAGAATCTCGGTTGTCTCAAATGTTACCTTCTGAGGTAGTGTGCTAGCAAGAGATGCCCTCATCAAATCAACACAGTGTGAATCAATCACATTGCCCAGATTGTATTGTAGGATTAAAATAGGGTTATTGTTGGGTTTAGGTTCCAAACCCAAAGGATGCTTCCAGACTCATGCATAGTGACACGAAAAGACATTCGCTACGTTTAGAGTGACTGCAGTCCTTAGACAAATATTCTGATCTCTGTTTGATCGCCAGATCAGATTTTGGTGAGGAACAAGCAATGATAGATTTTGGATTTGGCTTGACTATCATTTAGGCTACATCAGAAAGAACAGAAGCAGAGTCAGACAAAATATGAGATTTTAGATACAAAATCATTGCAAGACCAAGGACAGGAATAGATTGAGCCATAGTGGCCTACGGTGGGGAGAACAAGTATTTGATACACTGCCGATTTTGCAGGTTTTCCTACTTACAAAGCATGTAGAGGTCTGTAATTTTTTTCATAGTACACTTCAACTGTGAAAGACGGAATCTAAAACAAAAATCAAGAAAATCACATTGTATGATTTTTAAGTAATTAATTTGTAACAGTGACAGCGGCCAATCTCTTTCCTTTTCTCACCATGTTCTCTCCCCATCTCTGTTTATTTAGATCCCCTTCTGTCTGTCTGTCTCTCTTCCTCTAGTCAGTCTCACCCCCTCTAAGACTCTCCCTGCTTCTCCTTCTGTTTCTTTCCCATCTATGCCTCGGACTGCCCCTCCCTCTCTGTCTTTGTTCATCTGTTTCTCCATGGTCTGTCTGTCTCACATGCTGTCACCTCTCTCCTCTCTCTCTGTCTGTCTCTTTGACTGACTGTCACCTTTCCTGTCTCTGTCTCTCTGACTGACTGGCTGTCACCTCTCCTGTCTCTGTCTCTCTGACTGACTGTCACCTCTCCTGTCTCTCTCTGTCTCTCTGACTGACTGTCACCTCTCCTGTCTCTGTCTCTCTGACTGACTGTCACCTCTCCTGTCTCTGTCTCTCTGACTGACTGACTGTCACCTCTCCTGTCTCTCTCTGTGTCTCTGACTGACTGTCACCTCTCCTGTCTCTGTCTCTCTGACTGACTGTCACCTCTCCTGTCTCTCTCTGTCCGACTGGCTGTCACCACTCCGGTCTCTTTCTCTCTTTCTCTCTGCCTCCCCCCATGGTCTCATCACAGCAGGCTGTTTGTTTGGCCTGATAGATGAGCAGAACAGAGGAATTCATGTATTCTGGGAGATCTTGGTTGGAAGGAACAGAAGAGCACTAAGCCCCTTAACCAGCTGACCTGATTTTCCATTGCTGGAGAGCCACACACACACACACACA
>JACXGK010011938.1:0-15106 GCA_016801125.1 Novumbra hubbsi
TACTGTGGCCACAGTTTGGGGAAGGTCCTTTCCTGTTTCAGCATGAAAACGCCACTGTGCACAATGTACAATGCACCTCATCCCCGTCAACCACCTTTAGGATGATTTGGATCAGGAACTGAGAGCCAGGCCTCATCAGACAACATCAGTGGCCGACCTCACTAATAGTCTTGTGACGGCAATGTTCCAACATCTAGTGGAAAAACCTCTCATTAATGTCCTTCATGCAGATGTCCATGTTCACATACTTTCGGACAGGCGGTGTATCTCCTACAATCACTTGACAGGCCTGTCTACAAGAACCAGGCACACTCTCTAGGTGTGAAGTTAAGTCAATGTTGTGGAATGGACGGTGCCATCTGTCAGGGCGCTTCGGGGTGACAGATGTGTTCATCTGTATCACACAGGAACTAAAGGTCTCCCGGGATGATTTCATGTCAGTTTGAGATACTGATTTGTTTGGAATTGTGTTCGTGGTTTGTAGCCGACCATCGTCATGAGTGCCGGACGTCAGCTATTTTCCCCTGCCTGTCGGCTGTAAATGTTATCAGAAGAAACCTTCTGTCTCTACTGCTGAATGGTACGATGAAACGGCACTGTCTCTCTCTCTCTCTCTCTCATTCCTTTTAATCTATCTCTCTGACTCTCTGTTTTCTCTTTCACTCTTGCCTGTCCCCTCCGTTTCTCTCTCCTTGTCTTTTGCCATCTCTCGCTTTTACCTGGGAACCCGGAGGAACCACAGATTGCATCTCGCACATCAGCTTCACATTGTGTCTAAATTAGAGATAATATCTCATTTCTCTACTTTCGTCTGAATGTCTTTTCCTCTCACGTTTTGGCTGAAATTAAACAGAGCCTGCTAACATTTTGATGTATTCTTTATATTTTAACGGTTGGGATCATCGTATAGTGTAGGATTTTTAAAACGGATGTAATACTAAATGGTTTTCACACACCTGAATATTGGCGTTGATATATTGACTGGCTGTCAGGGTCTTATTATTGCCCAAGGGTTAGGGTTAGGGTTAGGGTTAGGGTCAGGTCAAGGCAAAATCATTTCTTCCTCATTGAAGGCAGTGAAAATAATTGGAATTTCACGTTTTGTGTACTTTTTTGTATTTTTCCTCCAAGGCTGTCCTCGTCCCCAAGGAGTCCTTATTAATTAAGGGGTCCTTGATATTCAATAGTTGGTGGAGTATTTTCACCGTATTTAATGCGGCTAATGTTTACGCGGGCCATTTGGTGGACCCAGATGGCCAGCCTCAGAAATGTCATGCTGTGACATGCCAATTAACTAGTCAGCTGCACCGTCCATGAGAGCTCTACAGGTCTATGTCCGAGTGCCTCTGTTAGGGTGTGTGTGTGACAGCAATGTAATGTCCTTAATGAATTATGACAGTCTGTTGTATTTCCTGACTGTGATAAGCAGCTTATAGGCTATGGGTAGAAAGTCTCTTGTGTGTCTTATGCAGATCACATAGTTGTGTGTCATTAGCCTAATGTTCTTTGGTCTAATCACATACACTTAAGGACACGCAAACACACACAGCCTCCTTGACGGGTTAATCCACAAAGCTATCATTTAGACTTGCTAATTGTTCTTTTATAGGCTGCTTTTATAAGAACCAAAGGCATAATTATGTTGGAGATAAGATGCGAGATCCTATAAGATAATTAATTAGTTTAAATAATAGTGTAATACAGTAGTTGTGTTAGTAAAAAATACTTTTATAGTCTAATAAAGACAACTTTTGCAGATATAAGGTCTTGGTTCCAGCCAGCCACTCCATGTTCTTGGTAAACTGTGTTCTGTTTCTTTGCTCAGCAACCTTAGACATCTCCTTTAATACAGATGTAGGCCAGTTCCCTGGGGAGATGTTTATCCTCTCTCTCCCTCTCTCTCCTCCCTCTCTCTTCCTCAATGTTTTTTCTTTTCTATCTGAGGGGTCTAATCCCTTTGTGCT
Source organism: Novumbra hubbsi (assembly GCA_016801125.1). Lineage (NCBI taxonomy): Eukaryota > Metazoa > Chordata > Actinopteri > Esociformes > Umbridae > Novumbra > Novumbra hubbsi. Next base: position 1,965 of record JACXGK010011938.1, read on the forward strand.
GTTGATTCCACCCACCTTATTTAGTACCTCTCTTGAATTGCTATAATTGCATGTAATTTGTACTTGGTAAGTATGCTGTCTTTGTGTATCAATGTGTTCCAACAATCGGGCCATTGAATCCCTGTTTATTGATGGTTAAAGGTCCGTCATTGATAAGACCCTCGCTCCTCCCTTACATACTCACGGTGCTGTCACAGAGAGACGCTGTCACAGAGACGCTGTAACACGGAGACGCTGTAACGCGGAGACGCTATCACACGGAGAAGCTGTCACACGGAGAAGCTGTCACACGGAAACTCTGTCACACAGAGACGCTGTCACACAGAGAAGTTGTCACACAGAGACGCTGTCACACAGAGACTGTCAATGCATCCATCAACTGTAGTGATTAGGCCACCATGCCCTTTCCAAACAATATTGTATTGTTTGTCTTAAGGTCAGCTAACAGCGCATTGTATAACCTCCGATAGGTATCATGTTTTGTCCATAGATCCCCCAAGTGCTTATCCCCCCCATCAGCTTTTTTGGCTTCTCCTTTCAAACTTGGCAATCTGATAAAGATTTTGTAAACGATCCAGTAATACGCTGGTAAATGTCAGCCATGAGTGAGCGTTTCAAAACACCCTAGCCTTGCTGACACATGACATGTTGTCAGAGATGGATGAGGGAGGTTTGACATAGACGTGGGGTGAGGGGAAAGATAAGGGGGAGGTGAGAGGGGAGGTTAGACATAGAGGAGGAGAGAGGGGAAAGATAAGGGGGAAGTGAGAGGTGAGGTCAGACATAGAGGAGGGGAGAGATAAGGGGGAGTTGGGAGGGGAGGTTAGACATAGAGGAGGGGAGAGGGGAAAGAGAAGGGGGAGGTAATGAGGGAGCTGAGAGGTGAGGACAAAAGAGTGAGAAATGCGGGTCAATGGGAGATTGAGTGAGGAGGCGGAGGTGGACATCGTTTCAATTTGAGTATTTGTTTTCTGGAGTTTCTGATTCCTTTTTCTGTCAACACATCTGCCTACCACTGCCACCAGCTAACAGGACTCCAGGCTGAGTGGTGCATTGAAACACTATTATCAATCTCTCTTCCGTCTTCACATTCTATTTCTCTTACTTTCCTCCTCCTCCTCCATCTTCCACCCCTCTCTCTGACATCACCGTTGTCATCGTCTCTTCATGTCGGAGCGGAGAGGAGGCGTGAATTAAATCCACGCCAGAGTGGAGCCGCTGGAGAGCAGAAGGGGTTCTTTTTCCAGTACATCTTTAGGCCATTTCACACCTGCCCACTCCTCTCACATCACACTATCAAACCCCCTGTACCCTATCTCACCCTACTTCGCTGCTTTTTCACCTGAGCTATTTTGGACGCTGACACTTAGATATGATATAGCGTCCATGTCAGATCGCTGGATTGCCTCGGAGTTTGTGAAGAAGCCAGCAGTGGAAGCACACTGGGACTTAGTTACTGTGGTTGTTGTGTGTTGGTTCTCCCCAAGCTACTTTCTAGAGTGTCAGTTCTAGAGACCGGTGATGTGTCCTGCTACAAGCCCAGTTCAACCAGACAAGGTTTCCCCAAGTACGGAGTCATTGGTGTTATTTGATGTTATTAGATATTCAGTAAAGGACGTGCACATGTAATAGTCACAAAATTATTCAACTCATGCAAGACTATGAAAACTAATGGATAAATCTTACTGCGATTAAGTCGGACTCCAAATACATTTACTTAACTGTGAATATTGGTATATTAAAGGCAAACATTGAATTAGCTTGTAAAACATATTCACCAAGCATGGGCTTGAATTACAACTGGGCTTGAATGAAACTGATATATAACTAAGCATTATCTGTTAAAATGTCTAGGTGGGCCCTGGACACAGTAATAGTGAGAGCATTGTACTCTATTAACTAGCTATTAGCAAAGTCAACGCTGGAACGAAGAAAAAGAGAACGTCTTTTACTTAACTAGATTTAAAGGGAGCTTCCTCACCCCAACCCGTTGCTTTAGTGTTTGTTGCTCCACTCCATTGTCGAGTTCCTTTTAGGCTTTTAAACTCCAGCGTGCCCACTGAATACTAATCGTGTTATAGCCCCAACGAAACATCTTGAAAATGCACAGGGAGCCTAGCTAATTCGCTGAAAGACTTGATTACACTCGATGACTCACTCAGTCACCCTGTCACTCCGCCATGCAGTCTGCATCCGTTTCTTCTACTTCTTCCAGTGTGTGTCTTTACGAGGTGTGTAGTCGCGTGTCATATCAAATGAACAAAACATAACAACCCCGGTTATTTAAGTTGTACAGGGGTGTAGGACGATGTGTGCTGGCCAGAAACAGGCAGAACATGCCTGTGGAAGACACAACTCGGAAGGGTATTCGAAGAGCTATGATGTTTAGAAGTAGAGCAACCTTTTACAACAGTAAATAGAACTGGCTTTCCACTATGAGAGCTTTGACTCTCTCTCCTTCCTTTCTCTCTCTCCTTCCCTTCTCGCTCTCCCCTTCCCTCAGTTCTTTCTGTCTCCACTCTCTCCTAACCTTTCCCTACCACTTCCCTCCCTCTTTCCGTCTCCCCAACTGCTTCAGTCTCTCACCCCTTCCTCATTTCCTCGACTTATCGCCTGGCTTCATTCTCCCTCCCTCCTTCCTCACATCTCTCCTTTTCACTCCCCTCTCTACTACCATTTTACCCTCTGAGGGGTTTAGTTACATACCACCCGGTCAGTGTTGCTACAGCGGTGAAGGAGTTATGGAAAGGGCCTTCTCCATCCTGTGTTAAGTGACCAGGAGACCCTAGGTCCCACTTGACCTCTTCAACAGTGGCTCATCTCAATAGGATTGTACTGATCCTGAATGTAAAGAGCAGATGTTCTTTTTAGAGGGCGGGTGTCCAGGGGATATCTGACGGGCAGCCACTACACCGTACATGACAGGGGTCACGATTCACGTGACCTTTGTCTGCTGCATCCTTCCTCCATACTGTTGTGACGTGCTGTCAACTTCCACCTGCTCCAGTACGGAGGTCTTAGTTGGATGGAGCTTTGCGTTGAACCTCCTTACCGACCGGGTCACCCTACCAGGGTCATCCTACCAGGGGTCATCCTACCAGGGGTCACCCTACCAGGGGTCATCCTACCAGGGGTCTAGGTCGCCAATCAGTGGCCAAGCCAGAGATGGCATCACTCTTGGTAATCTCAGGAATAAACAATAATTGCGACACAACAAGAAAATCGCGACCGCCGGAAAAGACACACAGCACACACACACACACATCTGCAGGACAACTGAGTCCAATTGCATTATCCATGTGTGTGTTTTAATGGTTTTGTGTTAATGGCTGTAATGAATGTACACAGAGAAGGATGGACTATATGAGAGCAGAGCGCAGGAGGAATATTTGAAAGTTCTAACGATATATCAGGGGACAGGCTGACATGAAGTCAGAGGGCAGGCAGAAGGTCGGTACCTGGGTATGAAGGTAGACAAGAGGCCGGAGTACCGAAGAGGACAATCCAGAGAGGTGGTCAGGCAGGCGTCTAGGAGTCAGAATACAGAGGGAGACACTTTCACACGTATCTAAGACGAGGGAAGAATAGTGGACAAACAGGCTTAGTAGAGTTGCAGATCACACAAACAAAACCTCACCAGGACAGGGTGTGAATGACCAGGCTTAAATAGAGGCTGTCAGGCGAAGAGGGAGAACACAGGTGAGTGGCATTAGCTGATTGGTACTCAGGTGATTTGGGTCTGCTGTGAAGGGGGCGTTCAAGGGATTGGGGGAATGGGGTGCGTTTCCCAGCCTGGTGGAAAGGCGGAGGATTAGTGATGGAGGCAGACCTCACATTTGCTGGATTGGTTATAGAGGACTTCTCGTCTGCCCTGAAAATTGCAAATATCTGTCCGTTTAATGCTTTTTCACATAGATAACAGTTTACGATGTGTCTCAGAATTGTCCAACTCGTGGAAATCCGTTTAGACAGCTTTGTACAGTTCAGTGTAGTCACAATGGTTTGGGGCAATGCGTTCATCCATTGAAATCAGCCCAGACTGTTAAAACTATACTCTCACTATTTCACGAAGAAGTTATCAGGTGGTTTTACTGGGCAATATAATTGAAATAATTGGGCTGTGTGTTGCCGCGTTCTCCCTGTTGGTTAGCCTGCATGCCTGAGGCTCAACCTGGAGGCTTGTCGTTAGCAGGAAACAGGGAAGGATCCTTCCTCCCTTACGAAGAAGGACCCTTCAGAAACTTTATTACACCTGGGCCCAGAGTAAGGACACACCCACAGCGGCTGAAACCGTTCGATCACACATTATAACTCATTTTCTTTTTTGGTGTTTCTTTTTTGGTGTCCCAACAGACCGCATTTCGGTGTCAGGGGTTTCTAACCCTCTTTCTAGCTGGTTACGTCATGCGGAGTGTGTTGGAGATGTGTTTTGTCGGAGGGAGGCTAGCTGAAAGTGGCTGGTTAGTTACGGGTTGAGCCTCTCCACGCTGCCTTCTTAATCAGTGTGATTCAGACCTGTAATGGAGCACAGCAGGATTCCACGGCAGAGGGCTTCTACACCCACCGCTTTCACAAACCCCTCATCAGTGAATGTCGTCAGACTGTTCTGTGTGCATCTGTGTGGTAATGTCTTGGCGCGCGTGTGCATGCTTGTTTGGTATCGTGCGGCAGATTGATACCCTCAGCGAGACCAAAATCAGGAGGCTTTGTTGCGGCAACTCCATGTTAGGCGGCTGAATGTGTTGTTTTTCAGCGCTGTAGGCTGAGAGAGTTCTCTAAAGCCTTGTTTGACTTCACCTCCGTTCTAATTTGAAACTGCCGATCTTTCGACTCAAGTTGAGGCTCTTTCACGCAAGGCGTCACTGTTTAAACCGGCGTCTTTTGGCCTTCAGATAGATTACACCCCATCAAGCTCAAAGTTCTGAACATATTCTTGTTAGCTCGTTACTCCTGGGGCCTGATTGGATAAAACATGTAGACCTGCTGTGGTGACCAGTCAATATATTTTGCCACAGTAGTTTGCCGCAGATCTAAACGTTCACCTTTTACCCAATTACAACTTTCTCAGAGCGGGAAAAGGTTTCCACCCTGTAGAACTACAAGTGGTTACCAAAGCTCTCACTGGGCCTCCCCGGGTACCGTGCCGAGCCCGGGTGGAAGACGCCACGTGGGACAGTGAACGGCCCCATCCATACGGCAGAAAAACAGGGCAGCGTTCATTACAAAATAAATAACATTGGAAATGTTTTAACCGTTTTTATTTAGGAGCCAAAGTATTGGACACTGTACGCTGGGCCACACTGACTTTGCCCGGGTCAGATTGCTCTCTGTGGATGGCTGATTGGGTCTGTTGTGCTGGCGGTGTTGGGTCTACCTTATTCTAACAAATAAACAATAATTGACAACATTAGTCAAGTACAAATATCATTAGTCATTACTGATGTGTTCAAACTACAATACACTTTTTTACATGTCTACACTACACTTGAGGATTGCTTTGACAGTTGGGTTGGCTGGCTGTATAGAATCTTCCGGGGCTCTCTTGAGGATTGCTCTGACTGTTTGGCTGGCTGGCTGTATATAATCTTCTAGGGCTCTACTAGAATTGGCACTAAATATTATTATTATTATCTACATATCTTTTTGATTTCATCAACAATACAACCAATAAACTCAGCTCAAGCTTTATCACTATCATGTTTCCAACAGATCCATGCAAATTTGGTAAACAGGTTTTCTTCAGTGACGACTTATATGCTGCATTACATTTTATTGTCAAATCGCTAGTTTCTGACTCCAGCCTAAGGAGTAACAAGCTCACAACAATGTTGTTTAGAGCTTGATGAGGTGTAAACAAGCTTAAGTAAAGCATTGTTCAACGGAGGCAGAAAGATCTGCCAATTTAAACAGTGAGCCCCAAGTGGCGGAGTCCAAAATGCCATTTTGGTGTGCTTCATCGTGCTTAGTGTCCCATTTGGAACACGGATAGATACTTTAGAGTGAGGCGGATGGAGACTCTGCCCGTTGTGTTTGATTCGCGTGGATTGCTGATCTGGTGTTGATTGGTGTCCACTCAAGTGAAGAGTATAATGGAGTGTAGCTCATCTCTATGGAGAGACTCATTAGTACACGGTGATCATTCTCACTCAGACATTTTCTTTTTTTTATTTGTCTCACTCTCTGCCTCTTTCTTTCTGCCTCGTTTTTTCTCCACCTCTTTTTCTTTCTCCACCTCTGCCTCTGAATTTCAAACGAGCGTTTTCTAGCTTCGAAGAAGCAACTGAATGCATTCCACTCGATTTTCAACCGCCTGCAGCCTGTTTTCATTAAACATGGCTTCCAAGTTAGCAAGTCAACCGTTTTCCTTTCCTCTGTGTGTGTGTGTGTGTGTGCAGTTATTACGGCGCCACCATCCTCCAGATGTCGGGAGTGCGGGACGACAAGCTAGCCATCTGGTTGGCCGGGGTCACGGCCTTCACCAACTTCCTGTTCACCTTACTGGGTGTGTGGCTGGTGGAGAGGGTGGGCCGCAGGAAACTCACCCTGGGTAGCATCCTCGGTAAGGGTCAGGGGTCAGGGGTTAATTCATTTATAGTTCCTCATCATTCTTTGTATATTACTACCGGTGGCATATTACATGACAACATGCATACATATGACTACACTGTTGCCACGACACATTATAATATAATCGCTGTCTCTCTTTAATGGTGCCATGTCCACTGGATGTTTGTGGTTTTTTGTCCACACAGGAACAAGTATGAGTCTGTTTGTGCTGGCTGTTGGGTTTCTGTTGGCTGCCCAACACACCCCCTCCGTCACCCTCCACCCCACTTCCATGGTCAACTCCACCTGCAACAGACACCTGTGAGTAAACTCTACATTTTACAGGATTAAAACTGTGTGTGGGCTAGTTTCTTGATGCAGTTTAATTACAATTCATGTAGGCCTGAATGAATGCGTAAAAAATTTAAAATATTGTCTGGAATATTGTTCTTTAGAATTGCAGATTTCTTTCAATCTCCTTTTGCCCATGGCATATTTGTTCTCTCAGAAGGTCTTTTTTACGGCTTTTAACATTGTTAATTTAAATTATAAAAGGGAAATTTTGTTCAAAATGTAATAGAACTTTCTCTCGCAACTCATAGCTGAAACAAGAATTCTTGTTTTGAATGCTTGTTTTAATGGCTCTGCTGTAATTTGATTAGAACTACTCTCCTTCTCCGTGTGAATGAACACTATGGCACGGATTCTTCCACTCTCCATAGTCCTGTTTACACTAAATGCATCCTTTATTTACTAAATGCATCCCTTTCCTACCAAATACTAATTCTAAAAAAATACCTGTGAGTGGGGTCGTCCTGGTAGGTATTATGACCAGTCTGTGAGTTTATTTGATTATGGGAAAAACACCGATAGGCCTACTATGTAAACGATAATAAAATAAGGTTTTGTTACACCAGTGACAGTGTCTTGTCCCTGTGTCTTACCTCTCGGCCCCAACCTCCTCCATGTGATTACAGGCTGTGTGAGCAGTGTATGCTGGATCCAGGGTGCGGCTTCTGTTACCTTGAGAACGCCACTGCTGTATTTGCTTCCTCCTGCTTGCCGGTCAATACCGCATCTACTGAGCATTCAGCCTGGGGCAGGTGAGATGTTACGGTGCTCACGGTAACCCTCCTCCGTAACATAGCTACCGTTCCCGGTCCTTATCGCCGTGTCCCCCCAGGTGCTCCAACTCGACCCAGCTGAGAGACCATACGTACTGGGCCTACAACTACTGCCCCTCCTCCTACTCCTGGGTGGTCCTCCTGGGTCTGGTTCTTTATCTGGCCTTCTTCGCCCCAGGTGAGAGAGACAACACTCATCCATGTAGACGTAAAGTGGCATTTTTCATTTCACGATGGAGCAGGGGCTGTTCTAGGGTTGGTTCCCGTTAGGGGGGCCCATCTGGAGGGGCCGGGGGGGTCTACTGTACAGTCGGAGACGTGCGTCATTTGGTGGCGTCAACCACGCTCTGATGTCATGTGAAGACTGCCTTTCTGATGTAAATTTGAAGGTCGGATATGCCTGCTCACATTCATACACGCGTTGGCAAGCTCCTGTCCGGTTGAGCCTCACCCCCTGTGTCGTCACTGCTCCCCCAGGAATGGGCCCGATGCCCTGGACGATCAACTCGGAGATCTACCCCCTGTGGGCGCGCAGCACAGGGAACGCCTGTTCGGCTGGAGTCAACTGGACCTTCAACGTCCTGGTCTCGCTCACTTTCCTCCACGTGGCCCAGTACCTCACCTACTACGGTACGGGACCCCCGTCAGTCCGCCTCCACTCCGCAGCGGGCCTGTTTTTACCTGGGCTAGCTACTCGTCCTATTTGTTGTTAGAACTTGAAAACCCTGTGGGACGTCCAAGGCCAATTTTTGTCAAGGGGCCAGAACACGATTACAATAAAAATAAGATCTCCTCTCTAAACTACAAACTGGCCAATGAAAAGAGAAACAATACAACACCGCGGTGGGCCCCAGTTCCGCCCGTGGCGAGTCCAATTAAAACCCGTTGTTGTTATTTTCCAGGTGCGTTCTTCCTCTACTCCAGCATGGCGCTGCTGGGATTCTTCTTCATCTACGGCTGTCTGCCCGAGACCAAGGGCCGGAGGCTGGAGGAGATCGAGTGCCTGTTCGACGCCAAGCTCTGCTCCTGTGGGGCCACAGACTCTGACGAGGGCCGGCAAGTGGAGTACATCCGAGTAAAGGGGAGCAACTACCATCTCTCCGATAACGACGCCTCTGACGTAGAGTAGCCCAGCGTGTCTTTCTGTTAGTGCAATAACAGCAGTGGAGCAGACAGGAGCACCAACAGATCTAGGACCAGTCTAGAGCAGCTATGTCTAGTCATCAATGTTTCCCCTCGGATACTGACCCGGTTCTTTCACACCAAACACTCGTCTGCCCGTACTCAGTGTGGGAGGACTGATCTAGGATCAGATCTGCCATTTAAAGGAAAATGAGTGACATGGATATTTTGGGAGCTGATAGTAGATCAGCCCTCTTACCCTGAGAACCTTGAAAAAAAGGGCCGCAGTTCTCTGGTTGCCTCACAGTCGTCCATCTTTATAACTTCAGGATGACTTCATAACAACAACACAGGAGCTACATACATATTTGATTGTGCCAATTTAATGTTGAAGCAACATCTAACGTTGATGATTTACCAACTGTGATGTATTCAGTAAGCATCAAACCATGCTCGTCCTCAGCATCAGTTGAAATGTCTATTTCCTTGTATTATTATTTATTAATTTGGGGGACACCTTTCAAGACACTCAAGGAGTGTATCATTGGGCCCAATTGTAAACAGATATCAGAGAACCAGATGAAAAGCAGGGATTATATTGGGAGAAAAGGATGATGAGAGCATAGTGTCGAGTCCTGTGTCAAAAAGGTTTAAAAGAAGGATGGGAGGAGGTGAAGATAATGGTTGTGTTGGGACGGAGGAGGAGTTAAGAGCTATAGATTGTATGCAACCTGAAAGAGGTGGGTTTGAGAGGTTTTTTGAATGTGTTGATTGTGTGTGGGGGAAGTGAGTTCCAGAGCCTGGGTGCAGAGCAGCTGAGGAGAGACGGAATTTGCGGGTGACCAGGAGACCGGCAGAGGAGCGGAGGGAGCGGGAGGGGGCATGGATCGGGAGAAGGTCAGAGAGGTCGGAGAGAGCCAGGCTGTGGAGGGCTTTGTATGCCAGGAGGAGTATTTTGACGTTAATGCAGTGTTGGACAGGTAGCCAGTGTAGTTTGATGAGGATTGGTGTGATGTGCATCTACTGAGTTGAAACAATTGCATTGTCAATTTCCTCTCCAAAAACGGTATTGTATGTGGCCAAACATCCACCGAAATGGTACTGATATGACTTTCTGATTTTGCCCTGGAAAATTATTATACGTTTTGTGTTGATACCGGAATGCCTTTCTACATAAAACCAATGTCAGTAACACACTGTCTTGTCTTGTTTGAAGCATCAGAATATGGTTGGTCAGACACTGGTCGTACGCCTGGGACGTGTCTTAAGTGCATTCTTTTTGTCTTGCACTTGATCCCTATGGACACTGCCCCAAAGTAGTGCACTATTAAGTGAACTGCCCTTTGCAATGAAGAAATTAGTCCAACAGTGAAGTTTAGTTTTGCTGTTTGTTTAAATATGTGGGTAACCAATGAGCTACAGTAGCACTCCGCTTACTTTTTCATTAGTAAACATATGGATTATATTGTTATTTATTATACTGTTTGTTACGCATTACGTCGTGCCTGTATTGAAGTGAAATTTATGAAAGAGTTGGCAAGATGGCCAGCCAGCTTGATGATTGCCTTCTCAATTTCAGACTTTGCACAAATTATTTTGCTAATTATTGTTGACTAGACTACTGACATCTGTCCATCTGCGATAAAATACCCTTATATTGAAATGGCCAGTTTAGGCTGTAAGCTTCACACAGTAGATTTTTTTAAATGTTGCTATGTAATAGTGTACATATTTCCTTTAAAATGAAATGTCAAAAATAATGTATTATTTTTCTCACAATGTTTGTCTTCCCCCATAGCCTTATGTACAAATGCACATCTTCATGTGAGACTTGTTGGATTTTGGTGTTTTAAAGGTTTGAGGGGTACTGTGATATTGTTTTATATATTGTAAAACTACGTGAGGTAACACCTTATTAGTGGAGTACTTGACTACACATATAGATTTGTGTATCAGACTCTTGTTAAAAGTGGTCAACATATTAACGTCGCTAACATGTCTGTGTATTATTGTCTGGTAAAAAAAACTAAATGGATAGCAATTATTGTTAATTCAAAACAGTTTTATTTTAACTGAAATGTAATTACAAATGTTCAAAGGGATTCACACTCTAAACACTACAGGTCTTGTGTTACAAAGTACCGGAGACATTATTTGTTTAGTAAGGACAGGAATATAATTCTGAGTAATTAAGTGTTTTAGTGTAGGTTGATGATGATCATTAGCTGTGGTTTGCCACTGAAAGATCACTATTTAATATAAATATTTTAGTATTTCATTAGGAAAAGAGAAGGCTCTATAAGCAGACAAGCTGGAAGTTAACTAGAAGACAGAATGTCTTCGTTTTTATCAATACATATAGTTTTATAGAGAACTAATGCTTTATTGGATGTCACTTCACTTAAGTGACACCATTATTGTTATCTAACAGATCTATGAATAAGACATTGTGTCAAACAAGATATTTGATGTGTTGTGATTTTAGGATGGACTTTAATTTTAAAGAAAATTGCTAATTAAGCCCTTGACAATATCTTGGGTATTGTTTTCTTTGCTAGAAATTACAATAAGAAACAGGGACCTACATTGTGCTCATGGTAAACGGGTGCAATATCTTTTATGTAATTACAAGCATACAGTGTTTCCATTTAAAAGTTGAAAAACTCGTGAAGATCACAAAATTATCCAGTGACGTATAGTAAGCATTTGTTTGTTGCTGTAAATGTTTTGCAAGAATTTGTATCCTTTAAAATGAATATATTCATGAGAATATTGAACAATTGAAAATATGCGGGAAACAAATAAAAAACAATGATGTTGTCTGGCTTAATTTAATGCAGAATCAAAATGGTATTGTTCTAAAAGTTGAAATAAATGCGAAGAAATTAAGTGAAGTGAAGCTAAAGTTGCTGTACAATCTATTTAAATAACACATATTCATAAAACATGGAAAGAACAATACCTTTCCTCCCCTCTTCTCCCCTACACACTCCTCTCGTCTCCCCTACACACTCCCCTCTTCTCCCCTACACACTCCCCTCTTCTCCCCTACACACTCCTCTTTTCTCCCCTACACACTCCCCTCTTCTCCTCTACACACTCCCCTCTTCTCCCCTACACACTCCTCTTTTCTCCCCTACACACTCTGCTCTTCTCCCCTACACACTCCCCTCTTCTCCGCTACACACTCCTGAAGTCTGTCAGTCTCCTGTGAAAGCATGTTAACTCTGCTTTCAGCTGTGACCTCCTTCCTCCTGCTCTGCCTCTCAACCTCACCTCTCTCTCTCCTCTGGAAGGTCTCCTCTAAAAGGCAGGTTCTCAACAGTCCTGTACCCCTCTTTCATCTCCCAGGCCATTATACTGCTTCTGCATACCTCTTAAGTCTGGAATGGCAAAGAAAACACCATTAGGGATATTTGGATGATGACCCTGATGTGTTACCTCTATTCTTGTCTTGTTTTTTTATACCTCGCACATCTTTGGTGACGACGAGAGTGTCGAGCGCAAGCATAGTAGGTCTCTGAATACCCACTCTGCCCTCTGTGTCGGTGTGACAGTGCTTGTTGAAAGGGATGAGTGATGGATGGTGCCCAGGTCCAGCCTTGAGCTCTCTGGCTGTCGATTCTGTCCAGGGCGTGAGCTCTTCACCCGCGCTCCCGAAAGTGTCGGATGGCGCTCTGTGTGTTTGTTGTTTCACTGACTCATCTCTGGCGCTTGCATGCTCTCTGGTGGTGGGAGCGGGTATTACATTGTAAACACTGGTGTTTATCGATTCATTGTCCGTGAGGACGTTCGCTCCGCACTCCGCTCCGAAACCACACTGAGTTGAAGCGTCCGATGTCGGGCATTTTGAGGCGACATCGGGGACAGTTTGTGTTCCCTTTTCCAGTGTTTGTGATTCTTGTGTTCTGAGTGCTGTCGTCTCGTCTTGGTGACCGTCAGAACATCGGGGTTCACAAAGAGGACGGGACGGTACGTACTGGTCGTCCATAAGCTTGGCCTGGCTGTCACAGTCTTCAGAACCACAACAAGCGGATCCAGGACAAGCTGAAGAAATGACTGCAGGTCAGTCCAAGTCTGACTCTAGTAACACCCCAGTCCATCCCAACATGGCATTATAAACAGGTCAGTCCCTACCAAGTCTGACTCTAGTAACACCCCAGTCCATCCCAACATGGCATTATAAACAGGTCAGTCCCTACCAAGTCTGACTCTAGTAACACCCCAGTCCATCCCAACATGGCATTATGAACAGGTCAGTCCCTACCAAGTTTGACTCTAGTAAAACCCAAGTCCATCCCAACATGGCATTATAAACAGGTCAGTCCCTACCAAGTTTGACTCTAGTAA
>JACXGK010011939.1:0-15141 GCA_016801125.1 Novumbra hubbsi
GCACACCAACATTCATGTAGTTATAAGCCCTGCCCCTCTCCTCATCCTGTCTGAGGAGACGCACACCAACATTCATGTAGTTATAAGCCCTGCCCCTCTCCTCGTCCTGTCTGAGGAGACGCACACCAACATTCATGTAGTTATAAGCCCTGCCCCTCTCCTCATCCTGTCCAAGGAGACGCACACCAACATTCATGTAGTTATAAGCCCTGCCCCTCTCCTCATCCTGTCTGAGGAGACGCACACCAACATTCATGTAGTTATAAGCGCTGCCCCTCTCCTCATCCTGTCTGAGGAGACGCACACCAACATTCATGTGGTTATGAGCCCTGCCCCTCTCCTCATCCTGTCTGAGGAGACGCAGACAGGATGAGACGTAGACAATTGTTTGACTTCAAATCTGTAGTATAGAGTAGAAAAGTCCCACATTCTGACCCAAATGACAGAGGGTATGTGGAACGAATTACTTAAAAGGTGTGTGCTTGGAAATGTTTTGTAACACAAAGTTCTACTATTTCCTACTTGAAAGAACTGACAAACAACCCAACTTTACATTAATTAAAAGGACATTTACCATGTGACATCCTAGGATAGAAAACCAGTGCACGTCGAAATAACAGCATTTATTCACAATAATAAGAAGGATTTTTCAATAAGGACGCGCTTACGGAGGGCATAACAACAGATTTGCCGCTTTGTTGGCATCAGGCACGACACAAGCCACTAGATCTGATGACCCAAACCGGGTTTCTGATCATCTGACCGAGTAAGTAAAAATCCAACACATCTTGCCACAGGCCACACACGTACAACTCCCCCAAATGATCCCAAGTCGCCATGTGTCCCTTTGAACCCAGCCCAGCTGTTGCTGCGTCTCGTACTTGCGGTTCTTGACGTCATCTAGCTCCTTGCCCAGCTTCTCGTTTCTCTCCTGGGCCTCACGCAGACGGTGCCGCATGTCCCCAATCTCCTCCTGGGCTTCTGACTTGATGTCATTAGCGATGACCACAGCCGTCTGGAGATCAGCCTGGAACTGGCGCCACTCAGCCGACTCCTCCTGAACACACACACACACACAGCACAACCAATCACTGCATCACCAACACTGATATCCTTTTAACCACTGAGGCCAAATAATCCAAGTACTGTTTTGCAACCAAATAGAAATATCACTTTGAGGAGAAGTAAGGAACTTGGGCCAACCCAACCCACTGTGCTTGACAGAGTCCCTTGACCCCTGGTTCTGAAATGGCCCACTCACCCTCAGCCTCCGGTGGAGAATCTTGATCTCCCGCTCCATGTCATGTTTCTGGTCCTGCAGCTTCTTCACAGAGTCTGATGAATGGAGCAGGGATGTGAATAGGCCACAGGATGAGATTTGGATTATATGTTGATCATTTGGACAACATTGTTATATTATTTTTGAGTTGTTACATTTTCTGATTTTAGTCATTTATCTGACACTCTAATCCAGTGCCATTTATAGTCATTGTTTATAAGCCAAATGGGAAACTAGACACTTTTGCCAGGGCACTGGGGTTTAATACACCTTTTGCCATGGGACCTTTACACCAACCATGATCATCATCATCATCATCATCATCATCATCATCCCCACCTGAAGGTCTGGAAACTTCTAAATGTTTTATATAGACTGATGGCTCCCCACGTAAGGAATACTGTTAACATTTTTCGTTAGTAACTACGACAACCCCCCGTCTGGAGTCCCCAAGTGACTTTTTACCACAAAGCAAAAATGCGTGAGTACAAAAAAGAAATCTAGGACTGACACAGCCATCGTGTGGAGAATGGCAACCCACACATGTTGGGATCCAGGGTGCAACATGGCAGACTCACTTTCCAGGTCTGTGATGATGAGGTTGTCGTGGAGTTTGACAGCACGGTGTTGTTCCACCTCATCCTCCAGCTCAAAGATGGTCTCTTTCATGTCCCCAATTTCGGTCTCCTTCTCCTGTAGGTCCACACGCTGTTTCTCCAGGCCACGCTTCTGCTCTGCCATCTGTTTCTGCACCTGCTCCTGAAAACCCCGATACTCTACATCCAGCTGCACACACCATCCGGAACAGAAAGAATAGATATCATCTCATTAATGAACTAGTGACCTGAATAAATGCTCAGTATTGCCGTGGCGGGGGAATTAGCATAGGAGAAAGCGGCCTGCTGGTTGGATCCAACAGGCTCACTTGATTCATGGAGACACCAGCCAGAACCGCGGGTCAGGGAACTCACCTTAGCAAGGGTGTCCTGCAGCCGGGTGACATCACCCCGGGCGTGACCCAGGTCCTCCTGCAGCTTGGCAGCCCGGCCCTCTGCCTCCTCCTTGTCCAGCCGAACCCCCTCCAGCAGCCTGCAGATGTCGCTCGTGTCTCCGGAGTTGTGGACGGAGTAGAGCTCGGCCACCTTCTGCCTTTCTTGGTCCAGCTGGGCCCGGCAACGGCTCAGCTCCGCCTGGTCACTGGTAACCGCCTCCTTGTACTCCTCAAGCGCGGCCACCATGGCCCCTCGCTCCTGCCTCTCAGACTCCACGATGCGCTCCATGTGGTGGTTCCTCTCCTTCAGAGCCCCGATCACCTCCTGCGCCTCCGCGTTGTCCTGCTCCGCCATCTTTAGCGTGTTGCTCAGGTGCTGCTGGACGCCCAGCAGCTGCTCCCGATCGAAGCGGGCGTTGTCGGCCAGGTCCACGTAGCGCTGCTCCAGCTCCATGAGGCGTCCGCTTTTGATGTCCTCCTCCAGGACGTAGGACACGTGGTGGTCGTCCAGCAGCGAGCGGAAGTACTCGATCCGCCGGCCGTAGTGCTCTAGCTTGTCGCTATGCTGGCACAGGGAGTCCATGAGAATGACCTTCTCCTCCCCTAGCCTCTCGTTCTCGCCGTTCAGCTCCTGGGTGATCTGCTGCAGGTCGGCCAGCTCCTGCAACGTGGCCTGCAGCTCCTCGGCCGTGCTGTGCTGGTTCTCCTCCATCTGGTGGATGCGCTCCGTCAGGCAGGCCACCGACACCTCGCTGGCGTTGCCGCCGCTGCCCCGGCGTGAGCGCTCACGGCTGGGCGTGCTCTCGGACTCGGAGGACGAAGAGGCTCCGGAGGGGGCGTCCAGGGCGTCGTCGCTGGAGGTGACGCCCTGATAGACCTCGCTGGATTCACTGTCCAGGTTGTCCACCGAACCGCTGTGCCGATGAGCTGTCAGCAGGTCCTCCAGGGAGCCCTGGGTGGAGCCCTCCACCGAGGAGGTCAGGGTACCAGTGCCCCCGCCATCGCTGTGCCCACTGCTGACTGCCAGGTCTGGGCTCAGGGAGGCATAACTAAACAGCTTGTCAGAGCCCTCCAGCCGCTGCTCCAGGGAGAAGCCAAGCGCGTTCAGCCGGTCTTTCAGCATGCGGTTCTCACTCTTCAGAAGGTTCAGCTCCTCACGGATGGCGTGGTTCTGCTCCTGCAGGAGGAGCAGTGTGGACTCCACATCTGCCGCTGTGATGGCAGACACCTCCCTCTCCAGGGGCTTCTCGTCCTGCCCTACTCCTGCCTCCTCAGTGGGAACCTCTTCTCCTCCTAGGCCCAGTTGGGACCTCATGTCCCTCAGCTCGTTGCGCAGGTGCAGGATCTCCACGTCTTTGCTCTTGGCCAATCCCAGTAGGTCCTTCACCTTGGCCTCCAGGGCCACCTTGTCCAGGACTGGGCAGTCTGACTTTGTCTTGTTCATGCGGCCATGTGACTCTGTCAACTGCTGGCTGCGAGAGCGCTTTCCCGGGACCGCATCCCCCTGCCCAGCCCCTGACGATGACTGCTTCTTACTAGTGGACACCCTGGATGTTCGCAAACGGTCCCTTGATGAGTTGGGCTCCTTGGAGGACAACGAAGTCACACGTTTCGATGACAAACCTGGAAAGGAGAGAAGGAGCAGATTAAGAATGAAATACATTATAATAATAATATTCACGATAATAATAATAATAATAATAATGATAGGTAGGATTGTAAGTAATCAGGGTCATTAGAGGCTAGTCTGCTTATCAGCATAAGACTCACCTGTGCTAGTCTTTGGTTTACTGTCCGGGTTACCACTGCTGGTCCCTGTGGAGACCGTCCTCTTATTCTTCGTCACAATGCTGTTCGTGGCTGGAGTGCCCCCTGTCATAGCTGCTAGAAGATCATCATTGCTCTTAACCTGGAGAGAAAACAGGAAAACTGTTACTTAAATGCCCCCGCTACTGATACAGCATAAACATTTTACTCACTCATGAACCAAAATAACTTGATGTGTAATCTGGAAATGTTATTGAGGACAACCATCGTGCCTAAAACATTTAACAGCCCCAACAGTCCAGAGACATTATCATTGTATAACCTTGAAACACATGACAAACATCTAGAGATATCCTATTGAATAAGGAACCAAACGTGCAGCATGGTAAACATTTAGAGATATCCTATTGAATAAGGAACCAAACGTGCAGCATGGTAAACATTTAGAGATATCCTATTGAATAAGTAACCAAACGTGCAGCATGGTAAACATTTAGAGATATCCTATTGAATAAGGAACCAAACGTGCAGCATGGTAAACATTTAGAGATATCCTATTGAATAAGTAACCAAACGTGCAGCATGGTAAACATCTAGAGATATCCTATTGAATAAGGAACCAAACGTGCAGCATGGTAAACATTTAGAGATATCCTATTGAATAAGTAACCAAACGTGCAGCATGGTAAACATCTAGAGATATCCTATTGAATAAGTAACCAAACGTGCAGCATGGTAAACATCTAGAGATATCCTATTGAATAAGGAACCAAACGTGCAGCATGGTAAACATTTAGAGATATCCTATTGAATAAGGAACCAAACGTGCAGCATGGTAAACATCTAGAGATATCCTATTGAATAAGGAACCAAACGTGCAGCATGGTAAACATCTAGAGATATCCTATTGAATAAGTAATCAAACGTGCAGCATGGTAAACATTCAGAGATATCCTATTGAATAAGTAATCAAACGTGCAGCATGGTAAACATTCAGAGATATCCTATTGAATAAGTAACCAAGCGTGCAGCATGGTAAACATTTAGAGATATCCTATTGAATAAGTAACCAAACGTGCAGCATGGTAAACATTTAGAGATATCCTATTGAATAAGTAATCAAACGTGCAGCATGGTAAACATTTAGAGATATCCTATTGAATAAGTAACCAAACGTGCAGCATGGTAAACATTTAGAGATATCCTATTGAATAAGTAATCAAACGTGCAGCATGGTAAACATTTAGAGATATCCTATTGAATAAGTAACCAAGCGTGCAGCATGGTAAACATTTAGACATATCCTATTGAATAAGTAACCAAAGGTGCAGCAGGGTAAGTGCGTACCTTTGAGAGTGGTGCTGTTGAACTGGTCTTGGCTGCAGCTTTGCCGGTGTTCCCGGCAGCTGCTCCCTCAGTCTTCCCCCTCTCTCCACTCTGAGCCTTACCAACCGCCGCCCTGCCTGTCTTCTTCATACTGGGCTCTCATACATTAACTAGTCAACCTAGATACAATGGGATGTAAGGAGTGTAACAGTGTAAGTATTACCTTGAACTGAATTGAAATAAAAGGAAAACATCACATAAGGTCTATAAAAGTCAGAAGGTTAATTTTCACTTACTCAGTGTCTGATGTCCTGACATCAACTCCACAAGATGGCAGTCATTGGCTGCTTAGAACCAACAGGGGTTCAAAGGGCTTCTGGGTACAAAAAAAGTATTACACAATAAAAACATAAACAGCATTGAGAAAAATCTGTAAATTTTTAGCATGAAGTTGACAAAATACATTGTTTCTTTTTTTTCCACTCAAAACCCTTTTTATTTGTCTTTAGACTAAGAACTACAATTTCATGGACAATGGAACATTTACATTTTGGTTCTATGTGTACTGGTGCTGGAGTTATGAGAACTTTCCAGAGCTTTAACAGCTCCCGATAGTCTTCTCTCACGTCTTATTTATGGCAGAGCAACAGAAGGCTTGTGTTCATGAGGAGTAGGCCTGAGCAGAGACAAAGAGATATTCCTGTGTTTTTTAGTTGATATATTTACGACCCTGGCGTAAGGTCTCCTTTATGACACATTTTTCTTGATGAAAAATTGTAGGTGCAAAGCAGTTTATGAAAAAGAATGGAGCCTTGGAATGGAGTTTTGCTGTACCATCCACACAAGCTTAGGTATCCATCTAGAAGGTTAAATAAGTAGAACAGTGGGAACAGTGCATATGCAACATCACCAATGTCGGAAAGCAAGTGGAAAATGTGTTTAAAAGAAAATCACTCTCTGATTTAGGAAATCTACTTTAAAGATTACATCCAAATGCTAATGTTAGGCAACATTAAACACGTGTTTTACGGTGCATCATCCACCATAGCAGTTAGGGACAATTTCTTGGTCTTAATTTCACCAAAAATATTTGCATACCTGCATAGTTTCTAAATTGATAATTGATACATGATCAATGGTTTCACCATATTTCTTGACCTCCAAACAAGGCAAAGACTTTAGTGAGACCTGGGTAATGTCACAGTCCTAAAATCTACTAAACTAGTTATTTCAGATAATCTGACGTGTTAACAATTCTTCCATCAAAGGGGCCATTCCATGGATTCCCAATCAAAAGCATCATGTTCAACTAACTATGATGACTGGTAGTTTGGATCTCAATACATGGAATTCACTGGGTGCCTATGGGAGGCTGCAGAATAAACAGTATTTTCCTTCCAGTAGCTACATGACATTGCCAATTGTGAAATGTACTGTATGCATATGCGATAAAGAAGCTGAAATGACAAGACCATCCCAGCAGTACAGTCATTGGTGGCAAAAGGATACAAAAGACTGAATTCCAGAGATTACAAGATTGGCTCGAAGCCAATTAGCTGCACTAATCCATCTGATGAATGGACTAATTCTACTATTTGACAATAACAATGAAGACTTTTTCCCTTCAAAACTTTCCAACCATGTTTGTTATTTTCCAAAACAAGCTTAATGAAATGTCTACGGCTCGCAGTCTGTACAGCACGGATATTATAACATTCCCTCTATAACAGCAATATTTGTTCCATCTCTTCCGTGTCTGTACAACCTCAATGCCCTGAAATCTCAATTGGCCCTTATGTCCAACCACACAACATTGTCTTCCTAAATAAGAGCGGTCCTCTTTTCACCATATATTATGTTACATGTGCTTTATTATACAAACTTTCAATTCTCATTTGTTTTACAACATGGTGGTAGCCACAAAGACATTTCAGTAAATATTTAGTTTTGCATGATATTCTACCCATGAACAAAATTTTACTGTAAAAAAAAATGGTGGAGAACAAAATCAGTGTATATTGTGAAACATGGTGGAAAAGAGCAGAATTATTACACCAATAGGCTTAATATCGAATGTATATAATCATTGTGTGACATCATCTATAAACATGAATGACTGTTGTTCTTAAAACACAGACAAATGCTGGGTTACAAAAGAGACAGTTTTGTTGAGCTCTGTTGATGCTTATATACAATATAGTAAAACTATACAATCAGCCCTTTGAGGTTAGAGGTCTGTCTTCGTGCTCCAAACTGTCCCCACCTACTTCCTTATTCAGCACGCTGACTGTGGGAGTCACTTCCCTTCCATAACATTAGCTTCCTCTGACCACCTCTTCTTTGACAAATGCTACAAGGACCAATGTGTTGTGAGGACAAGTACTGTAGGTAATTGTGTGTTTTTGAAAACGTACAGTGGAACCTACAAACCTCTATGCTCACAATCAAAAACATTAATCACAGCCAGAGAAGAACAGCCAATCCACAGTTATTTAAGATTGTAATGTCTTTATTTGCACACAGTGGCCAACCAATATATGATATGCAATTGAGCTCATCCCCTCTGAAAGACAAGGTCAATTCCAGAGTTATAGCTTCCGGCTACTATAGTTGATATATTTACGACCCTGGTCACCTTTATGACACATTTTTCTTGATGACAAATTGTAGGCCCAAAGCAGATTATGAAAATCATACAGATTAGCACAATCATATACAGTCTGGCTTTCCACCACCAAATGAAGGACTATCTTTTGGAAGGTGTTCCATCCCTCCAGTAGAGTTCCAGAGTCTCGTACAATCTGTCAAGGCACGATGAAGGTGTTCTGGTGGCTCATGTTGACCCAACACTGAACGGACACACTTTATGTTGTTTTTTCCTTTGTTCGCAAAGTTCACAAACACAAATATAACGGTCAGCCCTAAGTAACCAATGAGTGAGTGGAAATAACACCCAAAATGGGTACAGGGCTCTGCAGTGCTACCATTTGGACCCATCTCTCTTTGTAAGTTAAGGCCAAATACCTACTCGCCTGCTCTCACAAAGCTACCAAGACCTGCACATTTGTCCCTAATGCTCATTGTTTTGTCATGCAACATTTTCTATCCTCACAGAGATCGAGTACAATGTAGTCTATCAATAGGAGATTTGCCTAGAGCAGTGGTATTCAAATGTGAAGGCCATGACAGAGCCACTGCAGCTAGGCACTATGGAAGTGCCTCTCCCACTCATTCCCAATGATAACATTGCGTGGACAAGAGACCTGTGTAGCGTGTTTCAGGCTAGGGAAGCAAATATTTTGCCAATGTAATTATTACGCAAATGAATGTTTAATCCCAAATCAACACGTAGCTTCCCCTTCAGTGTAATGTTAACAACAACATTTTACGAAAAGAAATAAAGAGCATAGGGCAGCGGGCTTGTTTGGGTTTCATGGGGATTAAGCTTGGGTTCCATTAATCAACGTTATGTTTTCCACATACGATTTTTCGGAATAAAGAAATGACAGGCATTGAACTGCTGCGCCATTTAGGGGCCACCTAGGTTTCATTGTTTGATGGTAACTGAACCTCTACAAATAACAACAAAACATTTCACGCTTTCTCACTTCACACACACACCTCTCTGTTTCAAGACTGCTTGTCTGGCAATATACCTAATTGTCATTCATGTTTAATGAATTGATGTTTGATGTAATATGTTCTTGTGTACGTCAAAAGATGCCCATTTCATTACAAGCATCTACCAATTGACGTGGACGTGCTATAACAGGTTACGTAGCATACATAAGGTACAAGTGACTTGGGCAGCAGGTAACCTAGGATCTAAACCACGGGTGTCAAACCGGTTCCATGGAGGGCCGAATGCATTGTGAAGTTTGGTTTTTCCTTTCAATTGGTGCCAAACTGAGACCAAATTTAAGGTGAAGGAAGATCTTAACTAATTAGTTACCTCATTAACCAATCAAGCACAAGGTGAGAGCCAAAACCCGCAGACACTCGGCCCTCCATGGAACCAGTTTGACACCTCTGATCTTAACCATTTGACCAGTCATTGAAAATTTTTGATTCAATTCCAGAGAAAAATCCAATTGAGCAAGACTGTTAAATGATTGACCCTAATTGATTCCTAAGCGGTTACACTACCTCCCCAACATCCACAGCTAAACTCAAATGCGGAAGCCAAATCTTGGTTGGACCATGCCCAAAACCTTCCCTAGCTCAAATACCATTAGACCAAAGGTGCCAAACCGGTTCCACGGAGGGCAAAGTGTCTGCAAGTTTTTGCTCTCACCTTGTGCTTGATTGGTAAATTAAGTCACTAATTAAATAAGCTCGTCCTTCACCTGCTTCTATTTGGACGGGAATTGAAAGGGAAAAACGTCAAACCGTGGAACCCGTTTGACCATTCAATTAATCAATTAATGAAAAAGGTTCCTCTTTGGCAACTATTCTTCAGTGCCAGAAATGTGCTTTTGGGGAGAGGACATTGTTCCAAAAAACAGAGCGGAGTCAATTAGATATTTCCTGTTATTATTGCTTAGTCTTGCTGGAGAGTACACCGAGCATTCCATACAAATGTTGACCTAAAAAATAGTAACACCTTTAAGACATTTGCACTCACTTTATTCTTTTACTGCTATATTGAGACATTTGTCTGTATAAATACGTACTTTATTCGGTACAATGCTGCCATTCGTCAACCTGAGTTGACACATTTTGTTAGCTAGCTAAATACAGCTTGCTTTTTGAGGGGACGATTATGTGCTAGCCATCTATACGCGAGTTAGGAATACATTTGTCTGGCAATACCTATTTTTGCTGATCACGTTACCGTTAGCAAGTAAACGTTTTCGCAAGCAAATAAACTTTTCAACACAGCATAAGTTGTCAGCTACAGTATTGTGGCTTGCGAGCTGGATAGCTAGCTAGGTGGCTAGTTACGTCTATCGTTATACAGCTAACTTGCCAGTGTACAGTACAGTTCAACTTTTTCTAATTTGAGACTGACATTAGACCAACACGTTATGGACGGTACCGCATTCCTCTTTTAACAGCGGTTAGGTAATCATAAAAGGCACTCAAGTACAAAAAGCACAGTAACGTGTCCAGCCCGGAGACGTGAAAGTTGCAAGCTTTTCACGTCGCTAGCAAGAGCTAACTAGATAACGTAAACAAGATACAATTGATGACCAGCCAGTTGTTTAGCAAAAATACATACCTTTGCCTTTTGTATTTGTATCCTTAAAGATGAATGATGAATTGTGGAATCCGAATAAATTATAGGAATTTGTGTGGGACAAACAGGTCCTGGACGTTATCCCAATATTACCATAGCAGCCAGAGGGGCGTTCAGTTCGTTTCAACGTTTCATACGGTTTGCACTGGACCTATTGACACGGTATTGAAGAAAAGAACCCGCTTAATGAATTCCAAATAAATTATTTGTATCTTCACTTATGTATTGTATGGCGTATTGGCGAGATGTGTGTGGATATGATTTTACTGCACAACTTAAAGTTTTTTTTCTGTTAGCTTTGAACAAATGTCTGAGCGATTTCTGCCCATTCCTCTTTGCTCCCTTAAATTTACTTTGACATTCACCTTTCTGTTCTTGAGCCACTCAATGTTACTTTGCGCTGGGATAAAACGTGACAGCGGCTTCAATGGTTCACCGGTCCAGGTCATTGGTAAAGTAATATGTCCTTGGTAGAGCAATTTTCTTCATCTTTGCAACTGTTTGACCCCCATCATTTTTGTCAGAACTGGCCCTCTATGTCCTAAAACCATTACAGCTGCATGAACAAAAAACAGACAGGATTCGATTGCTGTGGCCCGTGCAAACTGGTAGGTGTGTTTTGCACTTGAAGAACGTTGACTGGACTCAAAGCACACAGCTTTGCTAAAAAAAAATTCTACCACCGGAATAACATTAGGAAATGCTCGAACTCATGCAAATTCAAGCCATATATATAAGAATATATTTAAAATCAATTTCTGACACATACTAAGCCTGACAAAATAGATTATTCTCAGATTACACATAATCGAGATCAATAGCACTTGGAAATCATCTCTTTATTGTACATAAATAAGACTTTCTTGAAATTCTGACCACAGCAGTGTCCGGCAGGGAAGGGTGATGTCAATTATTGGTTTGCTGATTGTCTACAAATAGATTAGTTAGCCTAACAGTTTTATGTAATGGTATAATATTTTGCATAACATATAAATTCAATCATCTGTGAACGTTTGGAATGATTTTCACTTTGCCAGCATGGACACATTTTTACAACACAAGGCATAGAACAGTAAACCCTTTATATAATTAGCTAGAAACTAGATAACACAATAGAAAACAAGGGTGGCCTTCACAATGGCCACCTTTATTTCATACCAAAGAGACTTGGATATGATTGGATTACTTCCAGGATAGGATACAACTTGAGTTGAATAAAGCATCAAAGCTTATTAGCTCTGTGCTATATTTTTATATTTCCACATAACTGTATTACAATGTGTGGTATATTCCTCCAGTGAATAGGGTTTAGATGCGCTCAAATCAGATTACAAGATAATTGACTCTACAAAGGAAATTCATAAAGAACATATAGGACTATCATAAGTGTACTTAAACATTTAGGCCCACTACTTGTTGCTGGTCTTACAAGGTTTTAGCAGAATTCAACTTTGAAATCGCTATAAAAAAAACTATTGAGGAAATGGTTGTGGTCCAATGAGTACAACATCCTTTATCATAAAGAAACTAACACAACAGTAGACACAACACTGAGGTCAACATGCCTGCATGTTACATATATACCTACTTGGAAGTGTGATCAGTCACACATTCTTTACAAAAAAAGGAGAACATTTGAATGAAGTTCAGGTGAACCCAAATTGTCCAACAATTAGCTCTTTGGGGGCCAAATGTTGATTGGCTAAAACCCAAGATTATTGATATTTTACTGATTACCAATGTTAATTACAACAGTAATTATCATACCTTTTTTATACTCGTGATTTACAGTGTTATATTCCACAGGTATTCTAAAACATTGGAAGCAAGTTCATATTAGTATTTCAAGGGAGATTGAATTACCATCGCTAATACAATTCAAGGGATTTAGAAATGAGTTGGTTGTTGGATATCATTTACAGAAAGTATCAACACTGCAAGTGCAGCCCTCCGATTCGGAGGTAATGACATTGAAATTATGTCTCAAATTTATCAGAATATTATTCAGGACTCTTCTATTTAGTACAAAAAGCTGCACCAGAAAATGGACATTTTGTCTCACTTATAATCATGTTAAAATGCAATTTAAAACCCAAAGATTTACTTGGAATTTTTGGTGGCTTGCTTCTGTTGAATTGTAGCAACACAGAAAGTATGATATTAGGATGATGAACGATGCTAATGGAATGACTTTGATCACGTTTCCTATAGAATTTGACCAGTCTGGAATGTGCTGTGACTCCATCTGATGGCCTTAAGTAGCAGGTGCCCTTTAACCCTTTTTCTAGCAGTCAGCAGCAATCAAGACTTCGAGCAGCAGTAATTTATAGTAGACAGCAAACAATTCACTAAGGCATAATTTTATCAATTTCTTCCTCAAATGTTTCCCAGATTGATATGTCCACGCTCCCACTATACCTCAGTGGAAAATAGTATGCTTTGACGTTTGCTGTCCGGTGTTGGGATGCTCTCCATTTGAAGGAAATACAGTAGGACCTGTACCTAGAGAGACGGAAAGGGTACAGGAACTATTACAACCATAGCACAGCTAACGGTTTACCTTCCTCTACGGAATGGTTTCCATGACCCATACAACCTGTTAAGCTATACAAAGATTCTGTCAGGGTTCCACCCTGACTGGACTATGTTCTGGCTCTGCCACCCCCTCTAGTGGCCTGTGGGCGACGTGCCCTTCACCGTCACTAATCACCCAGTCATCAAGCACACTGCCAACTGTTCGCACCTGTCCCTCATTACCTACTCACCTTCCCTAAGTCGTGCGTTTGGATCTTACCCTTCACTCCGCGGACACCGCATCCTTACAGATTCTTTTTGGATAGCTCCATCTCAACTGGGGGTGAGCTCAACTTACATTCGTTATCTACATTCTTTGCCTTCTAAACGCGCTACACAGTGAGCTACACCCGTCATTTCAAGCTAGTTGTTGTAGTGAGCTTATGGTGTGGACTTCTATCTGTCACACATAGTCAACTTTAGTCCCGGAGGGTTGAAACACTTTAGTTTTTGTTTCTAACTGCTAGTATATCGCACACAACGTCACATTTCTGAATGAAGATGGTTTTAGCCTTCCAGGACCGTTACCTGCCCCTGCAATATACTGTAAATGCTGATTCAGGATTTGGCAGGTACCTGTGACATAACCTCCAGTGACCAGCAGTCATTCATGGTGATGGGCTGTGTGGCATTGCCCGGCATCTTGCTGTCTTTCTCAGAGGGGCGGAGCAGGGTAGGACCAAAGACCGTGGCCAGGTTGTGGAAAGACATTTTGTTAACGCTCTCATTATCAGCAATCCTGTACAAACAGATGAGATCCAGTGTCAGGTTGTTGGGTGGAAAAAAAAGATTGACTTGGTCTGTGATTGTATCATGTGACAGGATAGAAGATGTTGCCACTGTGGGAACGAGACCTCTTCAGGTGATCCAGCAGGAAGAGGAAGGTGACCAGGTTGGGTTCTGGCAGTGACAGCAGTAGGTTCAGCATGCAGCTCTCCTTCGCCACGCTGTCCGACAGTGCTGAAATAAATGATACAACTGGTTGGCCCTTTTGTGGTAGTCAGGGGGTCTGGGCATACTCCCCCAGGATTGTTTTTTAAAGTCCCCAAAACATCTTTCCATCATGTATTTTTAGAGTAACAAGTGGTGTAAAATCTAGTGGGTTTGAGAAAACAATACCGGTCTCATATCTTGTGTTAGCCACTGATTTATTATGACCTAAATTCTAGCCAAATAAAGTCCACTCTCTCCATCCACTCTCAAGTCCAATCTGTCCTATACATCCAGCACCAACTAAAGGCACAAAAATGGCTGTACTATGTAAATGAACATCTACATACATATTTTGTTTCTAAACATGATTTAGTCATTAGCCTAGAGTCATAAAAAAATCTATTATATTTAACAAACGTATATATATATAAACCAGAGCTCTCTTCCCCTGAAGAGAATACTTTAAAATAGGTTGATTTCAAATCCAAACAAACATGTTTCTACGAAACACGGTATGAAACACAGTTACAAAACTGTGTTCCCTTGAAACAAAAGAATTTAACATAACAAATCTCGTAAAAGTTCCTATTATCAGCATATCTAATATTAGGGGGGGGGGGGGGTTATGCGTACATGCTCCACACATTACGGTGAATGGTTTCTTGAACGTTACTTTTATTATGACAACACGCCACGGCTTGTTCTTTCGAGGTTAAAAGGAGAGACTCACCGATGCCACCAGCGAAGTTGGGGTACAGCTCATCCGTGAAAAGAGGTTCCGGTAGCTCACGGAAATACAGCTTCAGTGTTCCCGCAATGGCATTTACATCCATCTCACTCATCATCACAGACACATCCTTGTCATCTGTTCATTGCAGAGAGGTAAGTGAATGTTAAAGAGGCGGGAACAGTAATCAGGCACAGTGATACGCTGAGAACAGTAATCAGACACAGTGATACGCTGAGAACAGTAATCAGGCACAGTGATACGCTGAGAACAGTAATCAGGCACAGTGGTACGCTGAGAACAGT
>JACXGK010011940.1:0-15161 GCA_016801125.1 Novumbra hubbsi
GTGAGTGTTTCCGAAATATAAGAGTGTGTATCGCATGTATGCCAATGTGTGTGTAAACAAAGGAAAAGGCGCCAGCGTAAAACCGAGTGTGCACCCCCGGAGATTCGTTAGCAATTCCACCTAACCAACAAAACCGTAACCTGCTGCAAGTGAAGTCGTTCACAAGCTAGAACGACCTGAGACAGAGCCCTCTGTCACAGCCTGCTTTGAGAGCCAGTCAAATATGAGCCAGTCAAATGATAGTCTGTTATGAGAGCCAGTCAGATGAGGCGGGCAAATGAGAGCCAGTCAAATTAAGCCTGTTATGAGAACCAGTCTGATGAGAGCCAGTCAAATGAGAGCAAGTCATATGTGAGCCAATCAAATGAGAGCTTGTTATGAGAGCCAGTCCATACAGAGCCACTCAAATGAGAGACTGTGATATGAGAGCCAATCAAATGAGAACCATTTGGATGTGAGCCAGTCACATAAGTGCCCCTGAATCAACAGCTACTCTAAATGACGACTGCAGGGCTGCAGATGAACAATTCATGTTTTATTACATAATATCACCTGCCTATAGTAATAACAGTAATCACAGTATAATGTAATTTACATAAGAACTGTTATAAAAAGACAGCTCCAGACGGTTCCTTTTAATCATTAAACAGCCAAGCATGAACGCATGATTCAGCGTGTTTTCTGCAACCTAATCCAATGATCAGAATTCCCCTGTTACGCTATAATTGCCGACAAAACATATGACTGTTAAGCCAAGGAGGCCAGGAGTTACCTTTTTAACATTTTGTTCAATATAAATTGCTCACATATGTAAACTATGGTTCTAAACACAATACCCACTGCTTATAGACTTATTCATTAATTCATGTACAGCATGTATATACCCCCAGGCATGGTATAGAAGGCCTGAGTTGGGCCAGAGTCTCAGCTGCTGACTGACTGTTCAACCAACTGATCTACTGATCTACTACATTCCACAGTGTAGAATATTAATTGAGACACCACAACAATGAAATTAAACATATAGAACGATGTATCTACCAAAAAAGTGTTAAAAAATCCTGTGGATGCAACCACATCCCATGTCCTGTGAATGCAACCACAGGACATGGGAAACAGGACAAACATGAACGATGGTGCCTAAAAGGCCGGCAACGTCGAACGCTGGGGGGCCATGCGAACAGAGGAGCAGCCCGACGCTAGCTGGAGACGTGACAGAAGCAGAGTGTGTGAACAGATGATTTCTGCACGTCTGGTTTCCACGGCGAAGCATGGAGGAGGTGTAATGGTTCTGGTACTGCATTCATTTATTTATTTTCATACACAGTGGTAGAAAAGGACATAATCAGGATAATAATTAATGACAATTTAATATAAGATGTGTCCTTAAGTGATAAAGCTGCACAAAGTGTTAGGGTCACTGTTATGAGTGCTGGGCTAAAAGTGGAAAGTAAAGTTTTAAGCATAAATAATCACTTTTTAATTGCATTGAATATTTTTGTCTTCACAAAATATGAGTGAGTGATTGTGTGGATGTCTGTGTGTGGGTGTGTGTGTGTGTGTGTAGCTGACCATACTAGCAGGTAGAATAGCAAGTACTGAGAACTCATACAGATGCTTCAATCAGGAAATGTCAATTTTCCGCTTCAGTCCCCAGACCTCTAAACGCCCTGCTGTTTGTGTGTGTGTGTTTGAGTGTGTGTGTGTGTGTAACATTCTATGAATTATTAGACAGATCTCCTCTGCATAATGAATGAGTACTACTATCAGCCACAGACAGAGGAGGAAGTAAAGATTTAGGGAGAGAGGTCAAATGAGGGCGGGACGTCAAAGATAGTGATGAAGGGAAAAAGAGAGAAAGAGGGATGTCAACTCCTCCACCTCCTCCGACACTCTCACCTCCTCCTCCCCCTCCTCCGACCCTCTCTCAACTTCTCCTCCCCCTCCTCTGACACTCTCTCACCTCCTCCTCCCCCTCCTCCGAAACTCTCGCACCTCCTCCTCCCCGTCCTCCGACCATCTCTCAACTCCTCCTCCCCTTCTTCCGACCCTCTCTCAACTTCTCCTCCCCCTCCTCCGACACTCTCTAAACTCCTCCTCTCCCTCCTCCGAAACTCTCTTACCTCCTCCTCCCCATCCTCTGACCCTCTCTCAACTCCTCCTCCCCCTCCTCCGAAACTCTCTCACCTCTGCCTCCCCTCCTCCGACACTCTCTCAACTCTCTGGCAGAAATCTGAATTTTCTTTATTGTAACGAAATCGGAAGAATATATTATAATGTTTTATGACAAATCAGTGACAGTTAAATATATTCTTCTGTACTATGACATATCAGTGACAGTGGAATATTCTTCTGTACTATGACATAACAGTGACAGTGGAATATATTCTTCTGTACTATGACATAACAGTGACAGTGGAATATATTCTTCTGTACTATGACATAACAGTGACAGTGGAATATATTCTTCTGTACTATGACATATCAGTGACAGTGGAATATTCTTCTGTACTATGACATATCAGCTACAGTGGAATACATTCTTCTGTACTATGACATATCAGTGACAGTGGAATATTCTTCTGTACTATGACATATCAGCTACAGTGGAATACATTCTTCTGTACTATGACATAACAGTTACAGTGAATATTCTTCTGTACTATGACATAACAGTTACAGTGGAATATATTCTTCTGTACTATGACATAACAGTGACAGTGGAATATATTCTTCTGTACTATGACATATCAGTGACAGTGGAATATTCTTCTGTACTATGACATATCAGCTACAGTGGAATACATTCTTCTGTACTATGACATAACAGTTACAGTGGAATATTCTTCTGTACTATGACATATCAGCTACAGTGGAATACATTCTTCTGTACTATGACATACCAGTTACAGTGGAATACATTCTTCTGTACTATGACATACCAGTTACAGTGGAATATTCTTCTGTACTATGACATATCAGTTACAGTGGAATATTCTTCTGTACTATGACATATCAGTTACAGTGGAATACATTCTTCTGTACTATGACATATCAGTTACAGTGGAATATATTCTTCAAGCATGTTTCACTTTTCTATATGCATCACTCCTGAGCGAAGCCTAGATTAAATCTAGAGCACTAAATAGGTCATACAGACCCTATAGGATGCAGACAAGGACAGTTCACATATTAAGGTGTCATGAATTATTATTATTATTATGATTATTTCAGTTGTTGAGAATCCAAATGTATTTATTATCCCCTTGGGAACGTTTTCCTTTCAGCGCAGAAGGTCAAAAAATACTCCCAGAGTACAGGAAGACAAAAAAATGATTAAACTTAGCTTGTTGTTTGTTTATTCTGACCCAGATTTATGTTACATAAAGCTGTGCTTTCGGCAGCAAAGCAGCAGAATATTCAGTTGGCTGGACAGTCGTGCTACAATGGACCGCAACACAAACAAGCCCTACTGATGAAGAAGAACGCCACACATGATCCCAACTGAGATAAGGTCTAAATTGAATTATACATCCAAAGAGAATAGCATCTAAAACAACACCATGGCCCTTCTTCTCATTTGGCACCTGTTTTTGCTCCCAGTTTCTTGACATCCAATTTGTGGTTTAGGCCCTGTCTCATCGAGGCAACTCCCAGCGGACCTGCCGGAGTCAATGTTGACAAATCTGTCTTCTGAAGCACATCCGATGCCACCCTGCTTCTTATCATGTTACTCGCTCAACCGGTAGTTCAACACCAGAATCCTTAAGCGCCTGAAGGAACTTACTCTTCGCCCTTGCACCTCGATTTAGCTCACATCTGCCCAAGCGCCACGAGTAGCCACAAAGCACAACGGGGCAAGGCAACCGTTTTGGATAACTGACCCGCCAAACCTGCCCAGGATTGATCAAGTGAACTGCCCTCAACTTGGACTTCAGGGAAAATCACTCAGTCAATCCGTATATGAACCCAGGCAAAATAAGAGCATGTCTGAAATAACATCACATTTTCCTTTGGAACTGACTGAGTCTGGACCATGGGAGGAATCGACTCCTTGCCCACGAAGAAACCCTGACCCTGATTGACCTTTGCCCTCTTTGTAATGGTCAATGGAAGATCTAAATAATTTAATAAAACACAGTTAGTTAGTCATCAAATCATTGCCAATGATTACTCAGTAATTGTACCAGCTTCATCAGGCAAGTCTGATCAACTGAGAGAACCGAATCAACATAAATGGCCAAACTACTTAAAGAAAAAACGCTGAGTCACTCACATCCCAGAAGACAAATTGCTGCCTCGATTCCAGGAATCAATACACCAACAACCGAAACATTAATCAACCAATCCTGACACTCCTTTACCTTATTTAACCAATCTTGACACTCCTTAACCTTAACTAACCAATCATGACAGTACTTAACCAAAATTAACCAATCCTGACACTCCTTAACCAAAATTAACCGATCCTGACTTTCCTTAACCCTAATTATCCAGAAACAGAGGATGATAGAGAGATACAGAGGGTGATAGAGAGATGCAATACAGAGGGGGATAGATCGATACAGAGAGATAGAGATACAGAGTGATAAAGAGATACATAGAGTGAAAGAGAGATACAAAGATTGATAGAGAGATACAGAGAGCAATAGAAGATACAGAGGGTGATAGAGAGGTACAATACAGAGGGGTTTGGATAGATACAGAGAGATAGAGATACAAAAAGTAATCGAAAGATACAGAGAGGGTTAAAGAGATACAGAGAGTAAAAGTGAGATACAAAGAGTGATAGAGAGATACAGAGAGGGTTAGAGAGATACAGTGAGTGAAAGAGAGACAGAGTAATATATGGTGTAACCGAAAGTGAATTAATATAGAGAAATGTCCATTGATTAGCAAGAAAACCCCCAATCAGGGAAAGGTTTTGCAAGTGATGGTCTGCAAAACCAAAAATAAACTTTTGATCAAAATCTGATGCAGTAAAACAAATCCATTACTGCAATGCTCTATTCTCTGGTTACCCTGATGAACAAAATTAAATTAGTGTTGAACTTGGCTGATTTTAACTAGAACGAACAATTGTGAGCAGCATAAAACCAGCACAATAGTATAGCAGCATAAAACCTTGTGTCTGAGACAGTAATGTGTCTGAGACAGTAATGTGTCTGAGACAGTAATGTGTCTGAGACAGTGGGGCTCTATCCGGGGGGGGGGGGGGGGGGGCAGTCAACACCCAACAGGCAGGAAGTCACTATAATTACATGTCGGCTTGCACTATAATTACATGTATTTGTCATCCTATTGTTATTTTCTAGTATTTGTGTCATTATTAACTTTTGTTGCTTTAGCAGTTGTTAGTGGAGGACCTGGTTCCATATTGACACTGCCTGAGTTCATGTAGACTTTGACCAGTAACCTAACTGACCATGTCATTAAGGTCTGTTGAACTGGCTTGATTGAAAGAAAGAGAAAGGGAGATAGTGAGAAAAAACAAAAAAGAGAGAGAAAGATGGACAGAGAGAGAGTGATAAAGAGAGAGAGACAGAATAGAGGACCAGAGAGAGAGATAGAGAGAGAGAGAGACAATAAAGGACCAGAGAGAGAGACAGAGAAAGAGAGACAGACAGAGAGAGACAGAATAGAGGACCAGAGAGAGAGAGAGACAGACAGAGAGAGACAGAATAGAGGACCAGAGAGAGAGAGACAGACAGAGAGAGACAGAATAGAGGACCAGAGAGAGAGAGACAGACAGAGAGAGACAGAATAGAGGACCAGAGAGAGAGAGACAGACAGAGAGAGACAGAATAGAGGACCAGAGAGAGAGAGACAGAGAGAGAGAGACAGAATGGAGGACCAGAGAGAGGGTGGAAGCAACAATCTCATAGTGTCCAGAATTAGACCTATGTTATTTCCCAGGGGGCCGAGCTCTGCTATTGCGTGTCCACAGTGATGGTTACTGAGAAAGTGGATGATATTTACTCTTCACACACACCATCACATTTACACATTTACACACATGGATACACACACCAAACTACATCCCTACACTTCAAAATACACACACCCCTTACACATTGAACTACACCCAACTACACAGACACCCACATACCAGACTACACACAACCACCACAAACCAAACTACAGACCTTACAGAACAAACTACAAACCCCACACACCAAACTACAGACCTTACAGAACAAACTACAAACCCCACACACCAAACTACAGGTCTTTCATAACAAACTACAAACCCCACACACCAAACTACAGGTCTTTCATAACAAACTACAAACCCCACACACCAAACTACAGGTCTTTCATAACAAACTACAAACCCCACACACCAAACTACAGGTCTTACACAACAAACTAGAAACCCCACTCACCAAACTAAAAGACTCTCACACCAAACAGTACAGTAGATCAATTGTTCATGCCAACTCACTGTTTTGGAAACATGTCATGCTAGCTCACTGCTCCAGTAACATGCATCAACTGTTGATCATACTAACTCACTGCTTCTGTAACATGTCCTACCAACTCACTGCTCCAGTAACATGCATCAACTGTTGATCATACTAACTCACTGCTTCTGTAACATGTCCTACCAACTCACCGCTCCAGTAACATGCATCAACTGTTTATCATACTAATTCACTGCTTCTGTAACAAGTCCTATCAACTGCTAACTGTCAAGAATATAAAGGTTGATGTCTTTTTGTTTTTAGCAATAACCAATTTCATCTTCACTTATTGCAGCAGCCTCTTTGTCACTTTTGTCTCCTTGCTTCCTATATGAACTTTTAACGTTTACTAAAATAAGACAAGTCTGTCTGGACTGCATCTTCTTAAACATACATATTTGGCTAGATTGATTTTATAAATTGTGTGGTTGGTAAGAAACACTGGCCATTCTTCTTTTTGACAACATGTTCTGGCAAATTAGCATCTTGACAGCATCAAGCTAACCCTGAGCATCAAGGCCAATCAAAGCCTTGAGACCTGATCCAATGTCTTTTCCCAAGCCTGGCCCATTTTTTTAAAAGCTCAGGAGACCACAGTGGACTGATATTGACTGCTAGTGGGATGGGATGTGGGCTTAACAGTTAATTGGCTCTGGAGACGTGGAACAACACTTGATGGCAGCTGAGGTATTTAGAACGATGCCGTTCTCTCTGTGACATTATTCAGAATTAGCTAACATGTGACATTGCCAGTACTCTGTCATTATGCGATCATCATAAAACAAACATCACTGACAGCGCTTGAAAACCAATAGATTTTTTGTTGCTTTCTGCGGACTTACATTCTTGGATTGCCCTTGCTCGGAGCTCATGCATCACTGTCATAACAGCGCCATACACACTCAGCATACTGTAATTCACCACAACTCAACACATGCATACTAAAAACATACAGATTAAACACTGACACACACGCACAACACACATGCCCAGTCCATAATTAGTCTGACATGTTTTTAACTACTTCACATGAGGCTCATGTCAAATCCAGCGTGGGGCTTAAAATCCTCTGGGCGCCATTACAGACATTTCACCTGTGAGAACTGTTAGCTGGACGCAAGGAATTGACACATTTGTTAGCTTGATGCTGAATTAGTGAGGAAACACAATAGCACTAGTTAGCTCAAAGCGGAGTCGGCAGAAACACCGTTTTTAGCCTGCTGAATCAATTTGGAAAAACACAAAAACATTGGTTAGCTTGATTCTGAGCTCAGAAATAAAAGATAGGCAGATGTGAGCCTAATGCTGAATGGGTGGGGAAGTACTTTGACAGAGGTTCACTAGAAGCTAATCAAAAGCAGAAACAAATTGACAGTCATTAGCCTGATCCTGACTGAGTGGGTAAACAGATTGACATCCGTTAGCTCTAAGCTAGCTCAGTGGGTCGACAAACGTCAGTTGTTACCTCAATGCTAAGTGACTGGATAAAAACAAAGATTTTGGTTAGCTGTATGCTAACTGTGTTAATGTCCTCTGATAGCAACCACCTGTTTAAGCAGATGGCTGATTTAGTGCACAATGCATCCATCAGAGTTCTAATGCTTTGGATTAATATCACTCTGGGCCTTGCCGAAATAATAACCATTGACCAGAGCTCTAAAACCGTAACCATTGACCAGAGCTCTAAAACAGTAACCGTTGACCAGAGCTCTAAAACAGTAACTGTTGACCAGAGCTCTAAAACAGTAACCGTTGACCAGAGCTCTGACATAGAAACCCTTCATCAGAGCTCTAACAAACAGAACAGGATGCCATGGAGGATCTACACTCCCACTGCTTCAGATTAAACGGTCCCTTCTTTACTGAGAAACCGAGGGGGAAACGTGCTGCAGCATGTGTTGGTGTGTGCTCCTGGATGTCTTGTCCTTAGATAGATGACTTGGCCTTGGGATGCTGGGTTCTGACCCGGGCCACACACGGATACACACATCAACAAGTGCACACACGCATGTGCACGTGGAGATGTTGATGAGATGTGACAGGGAAGTAATTCTAGCTGTGCTGACTGGCTACAGGCTGTTCCTCTCCCACCCTAAACATCACGCACACACACATACTTGTCAAACAGGTCAAGGCATTTCACGTTACATTATTACCCACCCTTCACAGTATTGTCTTCTATGTAAGATTGGGGGCAAAATATTATCGATTAGATTTCGGGATTAGGCATTAAGGCTAGGTCAAGTTTAAGCATTCATTTTAGTTTATTAAGGTTAGAGGTAGACCGCAGGTCATCGCAAGGATCGAATAGCAGATGTGTGTTCCTAAATAATGGTTCTTTCAGAACAACACTCCCTGCAGCCCACAACTTAAACACACACACACACACCACTGTTTCATGGTCATGGTTGGCTGCTTTTTAAATGTCACAAGTCTGGAATAACATTAGCTGAGCCGCCGCTTTTACACACACACCTCCTCATATCTCCTCAACACATCATTGTACCTCCTCAACACCTCATCATACTTTTTAAACACCTTCACAACAACTCCTCTGACCTCCTCCATGCCTCTTCACACCTCCTCATACCATTTCAACACCTCATATCTTCTCAGCAACTCCTTACACCTTCTCAAGACGTCCTCTGACCTCAACGTTCTCAATTCACACCTCCTCAAAACTTTTAATCAACTCCTCACACCTAGGTATACCCTTTCAATACTTCATACCTCCTCGTCCACCCCTTAAGACTTCATCAACACACCATCACACCTATACCACAACTTGTGTTGCTTTCTACTTCATCAATACCGGCTCAAGGTTTAGAGTTGAGAATGTATGTAACTTGCTGGAAAAAAACGTGCAAATGCGGGTGTTTAAAGAAAAGCAACCCTTGAGCAAACCTGGATGTTTAACTTAAGCTAGGTGTTGCGTAGTAATGAACCAAGAAACAACTAGACAGCCATTATGGCTAGCTAACCAAATTCTAATTTAGCGCACCTGATTCCAATAATTATCTGTATAAAAAGGCTAATCAGGTTAGTCACAAATGGGGGTGAAGAGAAAACCTATGGACAGTGGATCGCCAAGAACAGGGTTGAGCTAGACCCTTTCTGTTAAAGGTATTTAGTAATTAGTCTACACTATGAATATGTACCTCACCAACAAAAATGCTTTGAGAATAATGTATTTGATTGTGAAGCGTTAGAAAGAGCTACATCTTTCCAAATAAATATTTCTTGAAATGTAAAACGACATTGCACATTTTAGGCATGTAAAAGTGTAGTGCAGTTATTTCATTAGAGGTTTTTGAGGTAATGCCGTTTGCGTTACATTACAGCATACCTGAGTATTTCAAAGGATGGTGAAAGTATGCAAAGACACCCAAAGTGTTATATCAAGAATACCAAATGTTTACGGACCAAAATAGTTTTGCATATAATCATTATCTATCTGTAAAGCAATAACACAACAGGGAAACCTATGCTTGTCACTTTAAATCCTATCCTACACACATGAAACTAAACATTTCCAATCTGTGTGGACCTTTTGCAACTGTTACTGAGGTGGCAGTTCCAGGGGGGATGATTATGATTGTGACTCCCCTCTCAGGCAGTCACTGTCATTAAAGGGTTGCAACAAGGAGTTAAAATGTCCAATTAGTGCATATCATCTCTTTGGCTGGATTCCTATGGGACCTACACATTCTCATCACATTGCAGACCAGCATGGATGTTGATAAAACTACAACTGTCTGGCAACCGTTTTTGATAGTCTGCAAATAATGGTAATGAAGATATTGTATTGTAAAGGAAACAACAAAGGAAATAAATAAGAAAAATGAAAAAAGGAATTGGTTGTATAAGAGAAAATATATGATAGAAGGATACATTTACATTTATTCATTTAGCAGATGCTCTTATCCAAAGATACTTCCGTTAA
Organism: Novumbra hubbsi; assembly: GCA_016801125.1. Lineage (NCBI taxonomy): Eukaryota > Metazoa > Chordata > Actinopteri > Esociformes > Umbridae > Novumbra > Novumbra hubbsi. The sequence continues at coordinate 10,408 of JACXGK010011940.1, forward strand.
GTGCAGACATTTTAAAATAGCTTGTTAAAACAGCCACACAGTTTAGTATTAAGTGCATTCTAATCAATTAATTCATTATTGGCCAAAGCTCAGTGCTGGAAAGAAGCCCATACAGAAACACATCAAACGTTAACAAAAGACAACTGGCAAGGATGATAACAGTGGACATTTCGACTCTGTAGAAAGGAGAGATTTCAGGTGTTTGTGAAGATAGGAGGAGACTCTGCTATCCTAGCCTCCAAGGGAAGTTAGTAGAACTAAATAGAGATGGAGACACAAAGATACCAGGAGAAAGACACAGAAAGACACAGAGAGACCAACACAGAGAGACACAGAGAGACCAACACAGAGAAAGACTGACAGAGAGAGACAGAGAGAGAGACCGTCACAGAGAAAGAGACAGACCGACACAGAGAAAGAGGAACACAGAGAGAGACTGACACATAGATACAGAGAGAGACTGACAAAGAGAGAAACTGAGAGAAAAGGACATACACAGTGTGACACATAGAGAAATAGACATACACAGAGAGACACAGAGAAAGAGACATACACAGTGAGACAAAGGGAGAGAGAATCACAGATGAATTACAAAGAAAGCAGGACAAGAAAGTGGACAGGTGAAAACGTTAATGAGGGAAATTATTAAATATGATCACAATGTGACACAGAAACATTACCTGTGTCATCTAAATTAATGACCAATACATGAATTTAATCCTTCAGGCACCACCCCATACCAGGGCCCTTCAATTATCCATTCCAGGGACCCCATGCATCATCTCAACCCATACCAGGGCCCTTCAATTATCCATTCCAGGGACCCCATGCATCATCTCAACCCATACCAGGGCCCTTCAATTATCCATTCCAGGGACCCCATGCATCATCTCAACCCATACCAGGGCCCTCAAACAGAGGCAATAGAGAGGAAGTAGAGAGGGAATAGAGAAAATAGAGGGATTAGAGAGAATAGAGAGAATCAAGAGAGAATAGAGAGGAAGTAGAGGGAATAGAGGGGATAGAGGGGATAGAGAGAATAGAGAGAATATAGGGAATATAGAGGGAATAGAGAGGGAGTAGAGAGGGAATAGAGGGAATAGAGAGAATATAGAGAATAGAGAGGGAATAGAGAGGGAATAGAGGGGATAGAGAGAGAATAGAGAGGGAATAGAGAAGGAATAGATAGAATATAGGGAATAGAGGGATAAAAGAGGGAATAGAGAGAATATAGGGAATAGAGAGAATATAGGGATTTGAGAGGGAATAGAGAGAACATACACAATTGAGAGGGAATAGAGAGAATAGAGGGAATAAAGAAAGAATAGAGAGGGATTAGAGAGCCACGTGTGGGGAGGTCATTTCTGTGAAATCTGGAATGATTTTCTCATTTTTATCACCATACTACAGAAGAATATGTGTGTTCGTGTCTGTGTGGATATACTCTCCTGGTCGCCTTTTGATCTCGCCTATTTTTCCATAAACTTTGGCAGAGGGGGAGGTGTGTGGGGAGGAGGAGATGAGGAGAAGAGGAGAAGGGAGATGGGGAATGGGGAGGTTGCAGTGCATTGGTGAGAGGGGAAGGTGGTATTGTATTGATTTGTGGGAATGTAACTCAGACTGCAGCACACCTGCACACACTTCAATCACTCGCTTTCTCACTTTTTCTCTCTCTGCGATCAATAAGGTGGCAGTCTACTAAGTCATAAATGCTGTGGACACGGCTGAATATGGCTTCATGAAGTATTCGCTTCTTCTAAGATCACTGGCAGAAGGCCTTGCCTTCTAGTGTGTTAGACACCAAAAAGAGTTTAGCCCCCAACATTATATGTTATTAAACAGAATTATATATATTATTACAGTGTTTGGTTGTAATAATAGGAGAGTGTTTGGTTTACCCTACCCTTTCCCCATAACCCTAACCCTTTCCCCATAACCCTAACCCTTTCCCCACAACCCTAACCCTTTCACCATAACCCTTTCCCCATAACCCTAACCCTTTTCCCATAACTCTAACACTTTCACCATAACTTTACCCTTTCACCCTAACCCTTTCACCCTAACCCTTTCACCATAACCCTAACCCTTGCACCATAACCCTCTCATCATAACCCTAACCTTTTCACAATAACTCTAACCCTTTCACCATAAACCTAACCCTTTTACCATAACCCTAACCCGACCCTCTTACCCTAACCCGACACCCTAACCTTACCCTTTCACAATAACTCTAACCCTCTCACCATAACTCTAACCCGACCCTCTCAACCTAACCTAACTAGTTACTTTACTAATGTTTTTGTCCATTTTGATGTATCTGGGAAAGTGTATTTTTGTTTATAAAAAAATATATTTTCATGCCTTATGTTATTTATGTTCTGTGTATAATCCCACTATATGACAGGCAATGTGTTCAATGCACTTCTGTCACAAGTGTGCAACAGCAATAATTCAGGGACCTCTGCGACCAGGTCATATGTATGGTGCTAATCACTGCTGTGTCAACATTGTTGAAACAAGCTGTCAATGCTAAAAGGGTTAAGTACTGTGTAGAAAACAGTGTGGCCTTCCTCATCATGTCATCAAAATTATTCAGACAAATAGTGTTGTCGTTTGCTAATTAATGGCGATGCATCTTTACTTATAGTCTACAACTTCCAGACATTGTGCCTCATGTTAGCCAGAAAGCCATTAGCTACCGTTATACAACCCGTCTATGTAATCCTAATGCATTCATACTTTTGTATTGACTCATACTCAGCAAAATAATAAAAAAAACAGAAAGGGGTGATTTGGCTTACATGGCAGGGTTGAATTAGCATAAGATATACATTTCTGCAGCCATTAAGTTATACTAATGGGCACAACTGTGCTTAATAAAATATGTCATGAAATGTCTGCTGATCTAGTTGTTAAAACAAAGAAATATTGGCAGCATTGAAATGTAACATTGATTGTAAACAACGTCTTGTGCCTAGTTAGCTTTACACAGAACTCCAACTAGCAAACAAACCCGTCCAAACTAGCTAGCTTTAGCCAATGTACTTTAGTTCCTGAGCTTGGCTAGTGACTAAGGTGGCCTAGCTAGCTAACTCTACATCATCTCTCTCTCTCTTCCTTTAGTATCAACAATCACTGACATTTTTCAGAAATATATTTCCACAATTACAGATCCAGCCCGAAATGACATGTTGATGTTAAAACATGGGGTACGGCCTTGATGTAAGTTTAACTAGCGCTTGAATTGTGTCATTACAATCCTAGACAATTCCTGAAAACAGATCATTAGAAAATAAAGTTTTTGATGACTGATTATTGAAATGTTGTGACATTATCAACTAACTAGTTGTTAGTAGATACATGTTTTGCCCCTATTCATAGTTTAACTTGATGTCCCATGAGTGGGCTGTACACATCTCTGTTTCAGCCCAGAACGTTTCACCTCCTCAACGGCGCTGTGGATTGTTTTTGATGGACAATTGAATGGCGTTATTTTTTAAATTGTCCCCCCACGTCGTATTACACATTCTGGTAGATGCCTTCTGAGGTGAAACTGATTAATATTTAATATGCAAACATGACTCCAATTAATTCCAACAAATATTAGGAAAACCTTTGTCGTCATTGAGATTTTGCATATTCAAGCTTACCAGATAACGTTTTTTAATAAAATAAAAAAAGTCTGAATTGCAAAGAATTGTTGAAATGGCCGAGAAGTAAGTCATTATGATTCCACATTGAACCATTGTTCTCAGTGTGTTTTCAAAGATTCCTTAACAGGCATTCAATGGGTTCTCACTGACAAAATACAGAGGGAAAACGTGTCACCCTTTTTTTCATCAATGAGTTAAAAGGGGAAGACGTTCATCAGACAACAAACATGATTGAGCTGCTAGAACCACAAGAAAACGAAAGCACGCAAATCAGCTTTGACCAAATCCAGACACATTAAGAAAAGTAACCTTTGAGCAATCCCGGATATTTAAAGAAAAGCAACCTTTGAGCAAACCCAGATACAATAAGAAAAGCAACCTTTGAGCAATCCCGGATGTTTAAACAAAAGCAACCTTTGAGCAAACCCAGATACAATTAGAAAAGCAACCTTTGATCAAACCCAGACACATGAAGCAAAGAAACCTTTGACCAAAACAAAACACATGAATCAAAGCAACCTTCAGACAAACCCAGACACATGAATCAAAGCAACCTTTAGTCAAACCCAGACACATAAATAAAAGCAACCTTTAGTCAAACCCAGACACATGAAGCAAAGCAATCTTTGAACAAACCCAGAGAAATGAAGCAAAGCAACTACCAACCCATCAAATCCACAGGAACAGAGGAACAGCTGAAAAACTCTTCTGAAACTACCCCTTATTAAAACTAAAAGATGAATTAGTCCATAATACTCGAGATGGAAACCAATTCTACAATCAATTTGATTCTTCTCAGCTCTAGCTGCTTACTAGATATAGACAAGCATTATCTATTGATAATTTCATCTGCCAGGGTCACCTATGCTACTCTGAGGAGAGTCAGTCCGGGAAGAAAGAGTCTAAGACCATCTCCCCGTGACAACTACGCTACTCTGAGGAGAGTCAGTCCGGGAAGAAAGAGGCTAAGACCATCTCCCCGTGACAACTACGCTACTCTGAGGAGAGTCAGTCCGGGAAGAAAGAGGCTAAGACCATCTCCCCGTGACAACTACGCTACTCTGAGGAGAGTCAGTCCGGGAAGAAAGAGGCTAAGACCAT
>JACXGK010011941.1:0-15139 GCA_016801125.1 Novumbra hubbsi
TGTGCTGTAAAGACTCCCCTTCCATACATCTCCCTGCTCTCTGTTTTCTCCCTCTATGTGCTGTAAAGACTCCCCTTCCATACATCTCCCTGCTCTCTGTTTTCTCCCTCTATGTGCTGTAAAGACTCCCCTTCCATACATCTCCCTGCTCTCTGTTTTCTCCCTCTATGTGCTGTAAAGACTCCCCTTCCATGCATCTCCCTGCTCTCTGTTTTCTCCCTCTATGTGCTGTAAAGACTCCCCTTCCATGCATCTCCCTGCTCTCTCGGTTTCTCTATGAGCTGTAAATCATTCGCTTTCTTCCGCCACCTCATTTACCCAGAATTCTATTTAATCTGGGAAACCCAACCACTGCAAGAGCAAAGCAGGAAACTAAATCAAACCATCCATTCTCGCCCTTCCACTATTCTGTCTCTCTTCCTGCCACTCTTCTTTCCTTTTTCCTATCTCAAAAATCCCCATTCCACTAAGTGGCCCAATACAAAACATATAAGAAATATTCTTATTAATTCCAATAGTACTGCCGTTAAAGTCTCCCTCTATTCTCCTTGAAAGGAGACCAAATAGTTTGGTCTAAGGAAGAGGGTTGAGAGAATGTGCACCAGGTTAAGTGCCACAGCTCGCTCAAGATGTCACAGATAGCACTGTCCATTTGGTATGTTTTTAATAGCACAAATGGTTGGAACGTAGTCAAGAAGGGTGGTGATGGGCATTGCAAAGCAGAGGGCTGAGAGTTAGCGCCCAATGTGGGGCGGGAGAACTGATAGAAGCTAAACTGTTAGCGATAAGTTGGTTTTACACAACCCTTTGAATTTAGCTGTCCAACTGCCTCTCCTGAGAACAAAAGCCCCCATCCTGTCTTGTCTCATAACCCACCAACCAAAACTCATGCCAGACATACACTAAATCTAATGAATGTTTTAGGGGAGCCTCTGTATTGTATTTTGCAGCAATTATTCCAAAATGCAATAACCAACAATAAAGGCAGTGATGTCATACTGTACAACTTAGCTATATTAAAATGCTCTAATCAACCAAAAAGCATCATACTTTGCTGTTCAAGTCCAAAACAGCACTACCTAAACTGAAATCTGAAAAACAAATTGTATTTATTGATTGGGGCTTTCATTTTGCAGTTTTGGATGTTCTGCCTTGGTTCTAATATTTTCCAGGTTAGGAGCAAAAACCAGAGTACCAAAACATCTACAATCAGTTCAGTGTCCTGATCCTGCTCAAATTCCCTTTGTATTATTCACTATTAGAACATGTAGTTTGACAACATAAAACCAATTGCAACATACATTGCCATTCATCTACTTTCTGATGATAATATTGTCTCCTAAATATATCCGCTGTCCTTGTTTAAACTACTAAACGTATGGTGTTGCCAAACGCTGGGCATCAGCTAACTTTTCTAGCTTCCTTGGCTAGCTTATTTTCTAGCGTACTTGACTAGCTTACTTTGCTAGCTCACTTTTCTAGCGTACTTGGCTAGCTTACTTGGCTAGCTCACTTTTCTAGTGTACTTGGCTAGCTTACTTTTCTAGCTTACTTTTCTAGTTAACTTGGCTACCTTAATTTTCTAGCTAACTTGGCTAGCTTGTTGCGACTAACTACTGTGACTCAGTTTGACCATGCTGCAAGGCCCAAGCTAATTCTGTTAGGCCAATACAAGGCAAGCTAACCAGGCAATTATACGTACAATACTGCTACCAATAAGCAATATTAACTAATGTACAAGCAGTTTTCCTAGAAAAATTTATACCAGAGACAGGCAACCCAGCTCAATAAGTTCTAAAGGTAGTTTCTAGCTATTGTTTGTCAGTGGTGAGTTTGGAAATGTGAAAATGCAAATTGTGCAAGTTAATCGTGTGAGTTTGGATTCCTTAATATGTAGAAATGGTCCACTGCAAAACTTTATTAATTGACCACCTTGGTGGATGGGAACAGATGAATAGACAGTACAATCGGAGGTTGAGGAGAGTGGCGCTGGCGGAAACAAGTTTCCTGGGGTCAGAGGCAGTAGTTTGGAAGATGAAGTGATAAAAAGTGCCTTCATCAGTGGATAGAGAAAGGTAACAAGGATGACAGGTATTTCAGTCCATTTTTGCTATGCTGCCTGCATCTTAATTTGGCAATGAAACCGGAGGAAGAGTCATAGAATCATTGTTGGAAGATGGAGACATGGGAGAGAGGGAGAGTGAACAAAGACTTTGACAGCATATGATCTTCTGGGTAGTGGGTAAGAGTTGGAGGAAAAAGAAAAATGGGAGACAAAATGGTGATTAGAGACTGAGAACGGGGTTCAATTGACAGACAGCATCAATTAATGATGACGTCAAGAGCTTTGCTTGGCTTGTGAGAGGGGGGGGAGAGGGTTGATAAACTAATCCAAGGCAGATTGACGTCAAGGATATTATCTTAAAAAGCATATTCGGAAAGTCTCTGACAGCAATCTCAGCTCGGCAACAGATGAAAATAATGTTAATCTTAAAGTGACAAGTGAAACTGACAGCATGGAATTCAAAACAGGACAGGTGACCAAGGGGGGAAGAGACCAAGTCTTTCTTTTGGAGAGTGCTTCTTCAACCACAACCACACAGTCTTGGAACATGGGGTTTCTTGGATAATAAATCCCACCATCAGTGCCAAAGAGTCAAAGGACTAAAGTGCAGCATAGGCAGCACATAACTCAGCTACGCTGAGAGCAGATCGACAGGAAAGGTTTTCCACATGGGCTGTGAGGGCAAAAGATTAAAAGGGTTACATTTTTATGTAATAAGCCATGGCCAGACACTTTAAGTATAGGCCTTGGCCCTTTTGTTTGAATAACGTGGGTCCTATTTGGTCCTCCTTTCCTATTTTCCTCTGTAATTGAGTCACACAATCACGGTGTTCTCTAGAATTTCCCTGTCTTTCAAGAGCGAGCAGCTAACTAAGTTTTCTTGGACTTCATCATTCTTTTTCCATTTACATTAGTCATTTAACTGGTTGCCTTATCCAAAGCGCCTTAGCGAGTGCATACATTTTTGACCTTTGTAAGTTAATCTCGATAAGCAGATATTTTTGGTTAGTTGACGTCTCTCCTGCCGGGTTCTACGGCTAAGGTCACGCAGGCTTTAACTGTGAACCCATTTAGCACATCACCTGCACCTTGAGACGAAGACCCTCAAGACATAGCTTGTCACAAGACAGAAAAAACTTGGATACTTGGGGACAAACTAGGGTCCAACTACTACGATTTTGCACTTTGAGAGCTTGAATGACGAGAATTCCTGGTTTGTCAGCAGTGTTCAAAGCATGTGAGGGCCCAGACACAAGAAGAGCAAGGTTCACCAATTAAGGAACATCGCCTACAGCCAGTTTACAAGCCCTTGCTAGTCCTCCCATGTGCATGTAGTGCTTCAAAATATTTCCATGGCAGGTAGATCTAGCTATGGACAAGCGTGAAAGCGTTGTCTCTCGCTTCTATGAATTCGGTTGGCCACCCGGTGCTTCAACTCCAGGCTACCATTACCGTCATGGACCCGCTAACCCCTGTCTGCTGCTTAGGGCCACATGTTCCTCTGGGTTGGAGATTCAAACAAAATTCCACAGTGAATTTAATCTATCATAAAACCCAAAATCCGGGTTATTTAAATAAGCTGATGTTTTTGTGTTTCGGTTCATACCTGAGGGGGTGACTTGATTCATCAGCTGACATCCATCAGACAAACAGCTAATCCTCTCCCCTTCTCACGCTCCCTCTGGTTTCGGTGCGTTGCAAAGTGTTGTTGAAAGCCTGACATGAATCTAGCTCAACTCTCCTACGTTGTGTATTGTAATGTGTTTTTGAGTCACGCTTTGTTTGTGTGTGTGTGTGCAAGCATCCATGTTCCAAAATGCTATTTGGTCGGGTTCAAACCAAAGGGTCAAGTTCATGGTAAAGACTAGGGTTAGGGTTAAAATAGATTTTGAAGGGAATCAATGTTAATGTGTTGTGTATGTGTCCTCTGCCGGCATGAATGCCTTTAAGAGGCCAGGGGAAGGTCCGCCGCTGTGCTCGACACAAAACAAACCCTCATTCTCTAAATGGGTCTAAATAGGTCTCTTGCTCTACTCTTACCACACCACACCCCAACCCTACCTCACCCCAACCCTCTCCCTCGCTCCTTTCCTCAGCCCTCCCTATTCCAGCCCCTCTTCGCCTCCCCCTGATCCCCGACCACAGCCTCACGGGGTCACAGAGGAGGGTTTAGGGAGAGTGGAGGAGGCAATTGGTAAGGCGTTTAGGGGGGTTGCGGGGTGGGCTACTAAGGGGCCACCACTACAAGATGTTACTGTTCACCCAGATACGCCAGGGAGACCGCAGAACCTCCCTACAGTCTCATTGGCTCGCATAACCACCCTCCCATTAGATTGACTGTGACAGGCAGGGGTGTGGTACGGACAGGGATAGAGAATTATGAAGAGGGTGAGAGAAGGAAAGTGGGACAGGGCAAAGAGAAGAGAAGGTGGGGGAATGCAGTGAGAGGGGGACCATGGAGAGGGCATGTACCCACAAGTATGTCTCGTTGTTTGCTCCTCCACTACCTGTAGCCATACATCAGACCTGTATCTTGTACTACCTGTAGCCATACATCAGACCTGTATCTTATACTACCTGTAGCCATACATCAGACCAGTATCTTATACTACCTGTAGCCATACATCAGACCAGTATCTTATACTACCTGTAGCCATACATCAGACCTGTATCTTGTACTACCTGTAGCCATACATCAGACCTGTATCTTGTACTACCTGTAGCCATACATCAGACCTGTATCTTGTACAACCTGTTTAGTGCCCAAAACACAACTAGTGGACCATATCAATGAATATACATAGCTGGTGTCATGTTTATGGGATGGGAAGAGTTAATGTCGCATGCAAGGTGCAGGAAGACTGTTCTGACATACAACGATATGAGGTACTTTAAGCTACAGCAGGAGGTTATACTGAAGGCTACCTCAGATAGAGTATCTCCAACTGAAGTCAGTTAAATGTTCGATTCAAGGACATCTGATGATATTTATATGAGCGTTGTAAGCAGACTTTTAGGGTCTATAAAGGGTGCTCATGCTTTCTGGTAACAACAACCAGCAAGACTTAAACATCAAGGATGAAAAAACAAGGCTGCCGTTTCCTACAGTGTGGACTCAATGAGAACGTTTGTATGTGTAGGTCTTAAGTCGTGTCATCTAAGAGCAAAGCAGATACTCTTTTCAAAATGGCAATTATATGGTCCTTGTGAGAACCCAATAAAGCCTTTGCCTGGGTCTGCATTTATCCCATGTTTTCAGACAAACCTACATAAAACATTAGAACCAGCACCCTTTTGGTTACTTAGAAATCCCTCTGGACCACTATCAGCCACCCATCATCTAATTGTTTATCCACCGTTTAATCCACAATTATCTTATTGATTTAACTGAAATTTACAATACAAAAAGTTTCAAGTGAACTGTAGCATTGTGGTACAGAGGTTTTGTGATTGTTTCATGTAAATATCTGAGCTAAGGACTGAAGGTGCAACCACAAATGTAATTGGTCGGTGAAGCCGCAAGGATAATGCAGTTTCTGCTAGACAATGAAAGAATCGATTTGAAAACCAATATTTCCACAGCGATAATTTAATAAAACTAGTAAACTATCCTAACCATATGCCTAGTATCTTAATATCATTATTTAATATTTAAACACAATTACCATTTGTTTTGATAACTTAATCTCATTTGCACTACAGAAGCACTTCAATTAAAGGGTAAGTAGACAATGAAACAACTCCATTTACGTTTATCTTTCCCAGACATCAAAGTGGTCTCCTGAAGTGATTTACACATAAAGGATTTAGAACATTACTTGTTGATGTTTTCCATTTTTATTTTATGAATTACCTGACATTATCCCATTTCATATTAAAGTCATCATCGCTGTGGATCGCCCTTTAACAGCAGCACACTGTATACAGAGACAGAAACACAGGACAGCCTCAGTGAAGCTACACAGTACACAGGTAGACTATTTTGGATTTTCATGTGGCTGCAATCCAAGCACAGTAAATTTAGAAGATGTTAGACCTTCAAATACCAAGTCCAAAGTCTGCTAGTGCCCCTAACGTTGCACAAGTTCGCATATAGGTTTTAATTTTTTTTTTGCCGCAAAATAAACAAAACCATTTGGGGGAACCACAAAGCCAAAAACATAAGCCTTCATTTCTTGCAAATGTGCCAATTAAGAAGATTCATTCCATGTGCGTGTGTGAGCGACGTGCACACCACATTGTCAGGAATCCTAAAGCCAGAAATAGTTAAATGACACTTACATCACACTAAAGTCATAGGGTAGGGCTTGCACTCTATGCCAGTAGGACATGGCTGGTGTGTGTATGTGAGTGCGAGAAGGCATGTAGGCCTGCTATTTGGACGGTGCTTAAATCTCCTGCTCTTATTTCATCAGAGGAGTGGAAAAGTCCCCGTCAGCTCTCCACGCCTGGACGAGTCTCTGGAAGGAGATTAGTACACACATCTGGCTGCCCGTGTGTGTGAAGAACCAAAATAAAACAGTGTATGTGCGCTTCACAGAGGAACCCAGAGAATTTGGGGGCGTTTTTCTGCTTTTTCTTTTTCACAAAATATTTCATAGTGAATCCCTGCACATCTGTAAATACCTGCTGGAAAAGTATCGGCAGGATAGAAATCCTTGGGCTGTCACGTTCAAACAAGCATCTGAAACACATCGCTATGACTTCTCGCTATATCTTAACATTGTGTACAATCTAAAAACCTTGGTCAAGGCCACAGCTAACTGAAAAACTAAAACAAACACTGGACATGGCTTTAAAATAATACTGATGTCTGATTAGGCCAAACCATTTGCAGTGGAGTAAGACAGGACCAGGTCTAGCGGTGTTCAGGGTTTTTCAGAGACCTCACAAACAGATTTAAATAGACATCTCTAGGATAATAAAAAAATACATGATTCATTTGAGCTCAGTTTGGAGAGTTATTGCAAATGGTCTTGTATTTCCAAATAAAATTCACCAATTCCTGAAAACCTAGATTTCCCTTTTAGGATATGTGTGTAGATTGATGCCACTTATTCAAAATCAAAATAAATAAATTACATTTATAAAATATATATCTATATCTTTTTTTGTAAATGTTTTTGCGCATTTTAGGGCTTTTAGACAACTGGACTTATAAGGTACATGTAATGGCTGATGTGGGCGGAAAAACACAACAATTAGAGCAGATTGAACCCGTCTCATTAAAAAGATTCTTTACTCCTCTATAAAACTATGTTTTTAGCTGTACACTGTCTGTGCTCCTGTCCAATACAGGGAGAGAGAGGGGGGGGAAACAACCACCCACACTCCTACCACAACAAGGCCCTCCAATGCCAGGAGGTAACCATAGAGAAGATCCCCTCAGCCAGCTGATCCTGAAACTAAGTTCACAAACCATTACAAACCCAATAAAACATCAAGACAGCACTCAAACCATCTGTCCCAATCAAATTATTACAAAACAAAAACTAAATGATATCACATATTGGAAAAACACCACCAGAAATCTAAGCAAAAAACAAGAAAGTTGTTCAATGAGAAAAACACAGTTGTGCAATGTTGGCTGCAATTTATGTAGGTTCCTGCCAAACCCATAGAGATGACCAGCTGAATAATGATTCAGAATAATGAATTAATCCCTATACCTGGGACCAGTATTCACTTACAGTGAGTGTTGTTCACTGTTTGTTGGTTTTACCTTTAATGTTAATATATATTTATGTTCATTTTGGGAACGTATGTAGTGACACAGTCTGTATGAAGCCATGTGAAAGAGGTGTTGAGAGAGAGAAAGCGAGAGAGAGGAGAGACCACTCAGCCACTCAGCCATGTTGATGAAGGGGGCCTGAGAGTATCTAGTAAAGGGAAAAAGGAACATGTAATGACAACTGTATATCCTACATAATACTCAGTTCAGATCACCTCGTGTCGAACTGGATTCATAGTGAACCACCATGCTCTAGACTAGCTGTCCATCAAACAACGAGAAGATAATGGAAGTGCTTTTCTCATCTCTCCAAACGACTTATTTAAAACAGATGGTTGTGGGTACAAAAACAAGAAAGAGCACCCACGTGCTTTGTCTTTTTCCTAAATGTGTCCCATGGTGTAGCCTGGTTCTGATAAAAACAGGCTAAACCAAAACAGAATCTCTCAGCCAATATAATAACAAGTCCACTCTAATTTGTCATGGCAGATTTTTAGAACTTTAGTCAGCAGAAGCACTCCTGGCAGAACTATTACAGTTCACACATGGTTGAGGCAAAACATGAGGAAAATACCCATCAATTAGCATCTGTTTAGAGTAAGTGGTACAATGGCCGTCCTAACTGAGCTCTGGCATTAAATAACAAACTGCTGTAGCATGGGTTGAATCTGGCATATTGCTAATTTAACAACCTCCTAATCATTCCTCTTTACTTACTTTAAAATACGAAGATGCTAATAAAATTCTCTATTGACATGTGAAATATTCATATCATAATTGCCTGGAATATTTTTAAACCCATTTTAGGCATATGTAACGTCTGTTTATGTAGTTTATTCTATTTACCTTCTGCCATTTCCTGCCCACACCAAGTCCTGTCTCCTTCCACTTCCTCACAGTTAAATTCCCAATTAGCTTGCGTGCAGTTCTGTTAGGTCAAATAAAGTTAGCAATTGTTTTTATAAGAACGATGTCACTTGCCACTTTGCTTGTCAAGTAACTGGACCGGATTGCAGTAACTGTAAAATGCTGTGGGACAATGGAATTGAACAAGTTACAGGCCAAAAGGATCTTTTTTATATTGACAGTTTTGTTTTTTTCTTTTGACTGCTGAATGTACCTTTCAAGCAAACCGCAAGCAAGAACAAAAAGGTACAATAGTCAAAGTTACCATAATAATTGGAGAACAAAAAGGTACAATAAAGGTTCCATAATAATGGGAGTGGCAAAAATAATACAACTCATCAAACTGATATCAGATATAGTTTCCCAAGAAGAATGTCTAAAACCAAGATGAAGAAGATTCTACGGTCTGATTAGAAAAAATAAAGCTTTTTTGGCTCAACACTAAGTGATATGTTTTGAGCAAGTCTACTACCGTTCATAATTATGAGAAAACTGTCCCTAGCATGAAGCATTGGTGTGGCAGCATCATGCTGTGGGGATGCTTCTTTGTGTCAAGGCCTGGAACGTTTGTGAAGATCGAGGGCAAAATAAATTCAGCGAAGTACAGAGAAATCCTAGAATAAACTTTCAAGCGACTAGGACTGGGGAAACTATTCATCTTCCAGCCGGGCAATGACCCCAAACAGCTAAAACCACACTGGTGTGACTTATAGAGAAAAAGTTAAATGTTTCAGAATGGCCCAGTCAAAGCCTAGACCTCAAACAATTTCAGAGTATGAGTATTTGTTTTTAAATAGCTGGTCCTCATCCAGGTTTAAAGCTTGAGATATTTAGCAAACAATGGGCAAAAATGCTGTATCCAGATGTGCTCTGTAGAGAGCTGCCAGAGATTTATCCACATAGCTGGTAGAGACTGAACCCAAATAGCTGGTAGAGACCCTTCCAAATAGACTCATTGCAGTAATTGCCAAAAGGAACCTCTACCAAATATTGACTAAAGAAGGTGAATACTTACACAATCAAATATTACGTTTAGTCCTTGTAGTTCATTTAATATAATTATAAATTTTAAATATTAAATTTTTCACTTTGACACTTTCCACTTGATACAATAGGACAAGCAATGATAGGAAAGGACATGACAGATAGGACAGTGCCAAGTGACCTTGGTTAGAGATAAAGGGGAGTGGGCCAAGGACTGATTCCTGGGGAACACCAGTTATGAAAGAGCATGGTGCTGACACAGACCCGCACAACGCAACCCGGTAGGAGTAGCCTGCCACTTAGGATATAAACCAAGTGTAGGCAGAACCTGAGACCACCAGCTCTGAGTTTAACAGTGTCAAAGGCAGCATAAAGTTCAAGAAGGTTATGGACAGAGGAAAGAAAGTTTGCTTTGGAAGTGCGAAGAGCCTCTGTGACACAGAGAAGAGCGGTGGTCTCAGTCGAGTGACCGGTCATAAAACCTGATTGGTTATGATCTGTTCTGGAACAGAAAAGAAGAAAGTCGGTTAGAAACAGCACACTTAAGCATTTTAGAAAGAAAAGGAAAAATGGATACCAGTCGGTAAATGTGGACGTCAGAGGTATTGAGAGTTGTTTTTTACAGAGATGCACGAAAAAAGTGAAGAACGGAAAGGGTTGAGAGGACTGGTTGTCGGATGTCCAGACATCACAATACATAGGACTTCATCTAAAGAGAGGGGAGAGAATGAGAGACTGGGACTGGAAGAGGGTGAGTTCAAAATAGTAAAAGGAGTGGAAAAAGTTGACAGAAATGAATCAAAGACAGGTGTTGGAAGGTTAAAGCCCTTGTTTGGTCACCCCTGCTCAAGGGGGTTAGTGATAGTGACAGCCTGGAATTCAAATGAGGATTTGGAAAAGGGAGATGTGAAAAGTGAGAGAATCTCCACTTTGGAAAGATAAGAATATGCCTCATCAAACGGACGTTCTTGGGTTTGAGAGAACACACAGTTGGATGAAGACAGGGTGGTAGGGGTAGCATAATTTTCTAGGGTAATCCATGTTTCACTCACAGTCAAAAAGTCAAGTGATTGAAGAGCTTTGTTGACAGCAGATTGGCAATTCTAGAGGCTGCCAGAAACCTGGGATTCCACATGGGTTGTGTGTGTAGGACACAGTAGGTTGGATGGGTTTGCATAAAAGGGAGGGGAGCTTCTAAGACGCCAACAAGGGAAAGAAAGGATGGGAATAGATAACAAATAAATACTTATCAAAGTCACAGCATAAATATAGAGAGAAGCTAAGAAAACAAAATATTAACAACAATTCAGAAAGTCTTTTGTTTTCAGCAGCAACACACCCGCTTACAAGATGGCCGCTGTCAACTGCCGCTGGAAAACAAAAGGCACTGAAACACTAAGACGATTGCTAATTGCCAGCCACAGGTGAAGAGACATGTCCACAGATTTGCAAGATGCATAGCCAGGAAGGCAGTTAAGGCAAAGCCCCTAGTGATACCTGGAACAATTACAAACAAGACTGCAAATTGGATTGAAACTAAATCAAATCAACAAAGTACTGAGCAAACAGCAGGTACAACAACATGGATTAAATTGGGAATGTGAAAATGACGCCACTAAATTTCTATTGGTCAAGCAAAACAATACCAGTAAAAACTTAAGATAAAACAAAATATACTTGAGTTCTTGAGGAGCTGTAGTCTCAGAACACAGGTGAATATTATATAGAGCCACTGTATATACAAACAAACAACACTCATGCTATTCGCCCTTCTGTAAGTGTCGATGGGTTAGAGATCCAACCGATCCACATTTGAGTTGTTATAATGTGAATAAAAAGCCCTCATCCAGCCATCTAGAACCTGAGGACCATTCAGACTGACAAAAACAGGCTGTTGTTAATGGAACATAATGCAGAGAGAAACCTCCTCTAATCTTGTCTCAATCCTGACCATTGTTCCCACACACACTGTGACAGGCTTATCGTGTGTATAGCGACAAATATATACACTGCTCAGAAAATTATGGGAAGACATAATCATCATAGAATAACACCAAGTCAATGAAACTTTGGGGAAATCAATTTGTCTAGTTAGGGAGCATAACCGACTATGAATCATTGTCACCGGTTTTGGTGTAATTGAAAGTGACAACAGCATGACCACCCCAAAAAAGGGTATGGTTTTGCAGGTGGTGCACACAGGCAATTGCACGTGGGTTGGGAACACACTACTGATTTACATTATGAGTTGCTGTGATGAAATTCACGCATGTTGGAACAGCCTGTGATTTAAATTGTTTACTTTGATTTTTGATGTGATTTTGAATCCAACCCTCGTTCAGTTGGTGATTCTGTTCTCAATGACCAATGTCATTTTGTTCTCAACAAATTACACCATGTACAGGACATATTGAGATTTTAAATATTTCCTTCATCGAGACCCGATGTGTGATTTAAGTGTTCCTTTAACTGTTTTGGGCAAAGTATATATACAAATGTGCTTGCATGTTTAAGAGTTTCCGGGGAGAACTGGACTTGTAGAAAGTAGATGTAATGGCTGACGTGGGCGGAAAAAATCCAGCCATTTTAGCTGCAAAATATGTAGTTTCCTGCCAAACCCATAGAGATGACCAGCTGAATAATGATTCAGGATAATGAATTAATACCTGTACCTGGGACCAGTATTCACTTACAGTGAGTGTTGTTCACTGTTTGTTGGTTTGTTTGTTTTGCCTTAAATTTGAATATATATTGATGTTTTTTTGGTAATGTATGTAGTGACACTGTCCATATAAAGCCATGTAAATTTAATCGAGAGAAAGAGGTTGAGAGAGAAAGGTAAATAGAAAGGGTGAGAAAGACATAGAGGTAGAGAGAGACAAAGAGAGGACAAGAGTGTGAGACGGAGGGAGGGAGAGAAAGAGAGAGAGAGGAGAGACCACTCAGCCACTCAGCCATGTTGATGAAGGGGGCCTGAGAGTATCTAGTAAAGGGAAAAAGGAACATGTAATGACAACTGTATATCCTACATAATACTCTGTTCAGATCACCTCGTGTCGAACTGGATTCATAGTGAACCACCATGCTCTAGACTAGCTGTCCATCAAACAACGAGAAGATAATGGAAGTGCTTTTCTCATCTCTCCAAACGACTTATTTAAAACAGATGGTTGTGGGTACAAAAACAAAAAAGAGCATCGACGTTCTTTGTCTTTTCCCTAAATGTGTCCAATGGTGTAGCCTGGTTCTGATAAAAACAGGCTAAACCAAAACAGAATCTCTCAGCCAATATAATAACAAGTCCACTCTAATTTATCATGGCAGATTTTTAGAACTTTAGTCAGCAGAAGCACTCCTGGCAGAACTATTACAGTTCACAAATGGTTGAGGCAAAACATGAGGAAAATACCCATCAATTAGCATCTGTTTAGAGTAAGTGGTACAATGGCCGTCCTAACTGAGCTGTGGCATTGAATAACACACTGCTGTAGCATGGGTTGAATCTGTCATATTACTAATTTAACAACCTCCTAATTATTCCTCATGATTTACTTTAAAATATGAAGATGCTATCAAATTCACAATTGATCTGTGAAATATTCAAATCCTAAATGCCTGGAATATTTTGAAACCCATTTCAGCCATGTGTAACGTCTTTTTATGTAGTTTATTCTATTTACTTGCTAATTTTCCTGCCTACACCAAGTCCTGTCTCCTTCCACTTCCTCACTGTTAAATTCCCAATTAGCTTGCGTGCAGTTCTGTTAGGTCAAATAAAGTCAGCAATTATTTTTAAAAAGAACATTGTCGCTTGCCACTTTGCTTGTCAAGTAACTGGAGGAATAAAACAAGTTACAGGTTTCTTATGCCCTACTGTCTGTTTTATAGTAACAGACCGTAAGACCCGCGTTATAAACTGGCCTATACTTAGAGAGTAAAGAATGACCAGGGGGCAATACTATTGCATAATACTACTGCATACACAGGGCGCTGGAGTGCTACGTTAACCAAACATTTTGCAAAAAGAAGATTACTTGTTGCCGTTGTAATTCTCGCTAGCAGCCGATGCCTTGCGCAGCATTTCTTTCCGTCTGTGCGATCTCTCTTTCTCCATTTACAGAATGCCTGCACCTGTTTTATAAAGGACAGGCAGACTGCAGATTCCTCCCCCAGAATGTCCCCGTTATGCCTGATTCCCCTGTACCCTCGCTCCGCACGAGGGCTGCAGCGGGGTCATACGATTGGAAGTGGAAGTTCTCTATTTTCATGATTCCAACACTTCCACCTAATTAGTATTTATACCTGGATCTGTATCGCATCAGGAACAAAAATCATCTAATTTAGTCATAGATCACATGAACCCCCTAATAAATTGTATGTACAATTATTGCTTTGAAATTAATAACAGGGCAACAGGTCATTTTAGAAAATCTGAATTCTGAGTAGTGATTCATATTGGACAAAAATTCGAACAATAGCAAATATTGACATATATTAAGAACATACTTTTGAGAATGAATTTGAGCTCTTTAGCAGAACAACAAGACACACGATTTCTATACACAAACAATAATTAACAGTAAATCAATATTTATAACAGAAATTGATAAAAGACAGACAGACCTGGATACATCAAAATGCTACGAGACTTGTATTCAGTCTGTGGGTAAAGTATTTCATCCTTGGCTTGGCTGTGTGGAAAGAATTGTGTCTTCTGGTTCAGAGTTGAGCCCTGGTACTTGTTGCTTGCCGATTGGAGAAAGAACTGTGTTTGTTTACTTTTTGTTTCTCTGTTGCTTTCCGTCTATGGGGGTCTGTTTTAGGGGTTTGGTCAACGGCTGGCCCTTGGCTTGTAGCGGTTGTCACCTCCTTCTTTCCTTGAAGGTTATCTGGTTAAGTGGGCTAAGTCATCATAACATCTCCACTGAGACGGTCTAACAGAGCTCTTCACCACAAATGATGTTCTGAGGTAGGTATTCTTTGGCTAAGCGCTATGTTTCCCATATGGGTCCTTGGAATAGGAACTATCCCTGACTGGTATGTAGACAGTTGTTGCTATTGCAGCAAAAGGTCTAAGCCATGGGTTTGGCTTGGAGCAAAAACTGAAGTTTTCCTCTTCGCTATAATTCTATCTGGAGCTGTTGATATGGAGAGGGAGATAAGTCCCTTATTTATTGTAATCATTTACATGACGTTTCAGTTGACATTGCCTTGTGTCGGATGATAAGCCAGGAGAGTTGTGGCCTGTAGCTGAGAGACATGCATCAACTTGACCAGCTTCAGTCAGTATCCACTGTCCAGGTGTTTTTTCATTGACCGCGTAAAGCCAAACAACATTTGGCCACAAAAGCCAAATACTTTAAGTGAGATTTATTACCTTGGCATTCTGCAGGCTGGAAGAAGGCACCAGCCCATATGCCGCCACCCCCCAGTCCCCCCCCCCCCCCCCCCCC
>JACXGK010011942.1:0-15140 GCA_016801125.1 Novumbra hubbsi
TTAATATTGATGTCTGGGCATCTCCTTTGTGTTGTCAGTGTTAATATTGATGTCTGGGCATCTCCTTTGTGTTGTCAGTGTTAATATTGATGTCTGGGCATCTCCTTTGTGTTGTCAGTGTTAATATTGATGTCTGGGCATCTCCTTTGTGTTGTCAGTGTTAATATTGATGTCTGGGCATCTCCTTTGTGTTGTCAGTATTGAGTTGCAGGTTCAGGAGCAGCCGGCAGCAGTGCGCTCATCAGTCTACTCCCACCTGGAGGCCTTTGTGCCCTGCAACAAGGAGGCTCTGCTCAAGCGCCTTAAGAAACTCAGCCTCAATATCCAGGTGTGTGTAAACGCAATTACATATTTGTTGTGTGTGTATGGACATGGCCTTTTGCTGGCTTAAATTGAATTGCATCTTTTCCCTCTGTGATCCAGGATGACCGTCTTCGTGCCCCTCTACTGAAACTGAAGCTCGCTGTGTGCAGTGTGATGCCAGAGCAGATTGCCAGATACAACATGGATTGTATTGCCAAAGTGGCCAAGTAGGTCTTCTGTACCCCGCTGTCCTCCCATCCATCACGTCTGCCATGCAGATTTATTCTGTGTCTGTACAGGTGCCCTTCTTTACACGTGACCTGTGAACAGCCATCACTAATAGAAAATGGATACGTTTTGTTGCTGCAAAACTCATCTTGATTTGAGAGTTGATTTGGAGATTTGATTAACCAGAAGTTGTGACTCACTACGTTGTCAGTCAGCCGGAACTGATGTAAAAACATTCAGCGAAAACAACTCAGGAAAAAGCGGGGAGCTCCATTTGTGTGACTAAATGTGTATGGTGCTAGGGAAAGGTTAATCATATAATTAACGTTGATTATAACCCACTTTGGGTCTCTCAGAAAAGTGACACCAGGTTTTGTCCTGGGTTCCAGGCAGCAGTCAGAAGAAGGGGAAAAGAACGGATCAGAAGAGGAGGATGAGGAGAAGCCTGGGAAAAGGGTAATGGGACCCCGCAAGAAGTTTGTCTGGGATGAGAAGCTCAGGTGAGCACCCCTTAATGAATGTATGGTCACAAGGTCAAGGCATGTTAGGAAGACCTTCACACCATTCCTAAGCCCTTAGTGAATGTAATGTCAGTTTTGGTTTTATTGTATTTACAGCAATAAACTGTTTCCCTTAGAATGTTATTTTTGTGGCTAGACGGGTTTACATTTAAAGGGGCAGTATCATGAGGCAAGGCCTTTAACCTTTTGGTTCATCTGATTGAAAATCCACCAGCAGCCGCTAACATTGTTTTCCCCAATCATAAAACGCATAACAAATGAGGATGCCTGTGTAATCTTTCTGAATAATGAATGTATTACAAGTGACTAGTAATGCAGTATTTTCTCCAAATGTTGCTAAAATGTTGTTATTAGCGGAGCCAGACCACAGTCATGTTCGCCCCTAGTAGTAGGTACGTAGTAGGATGACCTGGGAGGCCACACGGGGGACCTAGGTTGCACGGCGTTCCAAAATGTCAGTAACCTGAATGCCAACATGAGTTGAACGCGGACGGCATGCCTGTACGTTTCGGACACATCTGTAGTTTGTGGAACATGTGTTGGTTTTCAGGACGTTGCTGTGTAACCTGGTGAGGGTGAAGCTGGGTTGCTATGAGCTGGAGGGGCAAAGCTCCCTGTCTCCAGAGGACTACCTCAAGGCATTCATGGAGACTGAGGTCAAGCCTCTGTGGCCAAAGGGCTGGATGCAGGCCAGGTGTGTGTGTGTGTTGCATGTAGACATATTGAATTTGAATATTAAACGTTGTTTTACATTTGTGTATGTTGTTGTCCTCAGGATGTTATTTAAGGAGAGCCTCGTGGTTCATGGTCACCTCACTGGCAATGCGTAAGTCAATACTGTGATTTACTTAATTTAAAATGGCAATGCATGAGTCATTCATGTGATTTACTTCATTTAGAATGGCAATGCATAAGTCATTAATGTGATTTACTTTTATTTGTACTCTCTTTTGGACCAAGATAGTTCCAGAGTTTTCTCTGTTTTTGCTGTATTCATGATAGACTCTTGGTCGTAGTGATTATAAAGGTAATCAAAGTTAAGTACATATAGAACCAAAGGTAATAGCATAGTCAAATGTTTCCTCATGACAAAAAACCCTGCATACAATTGTAAATGGTTAATATACCGTGAACATCCATTCAGCATCTCTTGGTGTCGTTATCATTTGACCTCATCAATTTGAATAATGGATATAAATAATAATATTTATATCTGCGTGATTCAGGCCTGTCGTGTCAGTGCAGCTAGAAGACTTAAGAATAATTTTGTTTTGGCTGTATGTCCAGTTTGTTTTACTAATAAAGCAAAACAAGCTAATTTTCTGAAGGGATTCCACTGTTAATTTGGTGCATGTTATTATTTTTAAGGGGCTTAGCCCTTTCAATGCTCTTCATGATTTACTAATGTACTTTAAATTTCACTGATCAGAGCCAAGAAAAAGATAGTTCCCACTCCCAAGACTAAACCCAAGGTAAGTTACATTGATCCATGTTCATTCCGATACCATTGTATCTGGATAGATGTAGAACTCCACACAAACTGCTGCTCTGTTATTGGTTCCACAGGAGGGTGCTTGGGTCCAGAGGTCCACCCCCTCTGTAGGGCCCCTGTCCTCTGCAGCTCCCGTGGCCCGGCGTCCCATGCTGTCCCCCTCTGAGCCCATCTGTCTGTTGGACTCCCTGGATGATGAGCTGACCGCACCCTCCCTGGACTCCATCTCCCACGCCCTGGCGCTCCTCAGCAACGCCGCCAAGGGACTGGTCCATGGGGAAAGCCCCCCCTTACCCGACACGCCCAAGACCGCCCCCTCCTCCCTCCACCCCCCTCTCCTCCTGCAGCACAAGAAAAGTGCCATCGGCACGGCCGGCTCCAACACCCCTCTCTACGTCTCTGCCTCCTCTCCCTCTCTCTCGCGGCCGTCCTGCGTCTCCTCTCCCTCTCTCTCGCGGCCGTCCTGCGTCTCCTCTCCCTCTCTCTCCCGGCCGTCCTGCGTCTCCTCTCCCTCCCTCTCCCGGCCGTCCTGCGTCTCCTCTCCCTCCCTCTCCCGGCCGTCCTGCGTCTCCTCTCCCTCACTCTCCCGGCCGTCCTGCGTCTCCTCTCCCTCACTCTCCCGGCCGTCCTGCGTCTCCTCTCCCTCCCTCTCCCGGCCGTCCTGCGTCTCCTCTCCCCTGTCCTCGGCGAGGAGTGAGGGGTTGGGCTCGATGAAGGGAGGAGGTGCCCTGGCTCAGGCGCATAGACAATCAGTGCTGAGCACCCCCAGGCCTGCTGTGATGGGTGTTGGTAAGGCCTGTACTCCCTGCTCTCCCTCCCAGGCCAAGCCACGGCCTCCCCCCACAGCCTCCCCACTAGCGCCCCCCAGCCAGAAGGGCTTTGGCAGTAATAATACCAAAGCGGACAGTGGTGACTCCCCTCACCCTCTCCCACACGCCCCCCGTGGGGCACCAGCCTCCCAGAGCAAGGCCCCACCCCTCTCCTCCCCCTCTTTCTCCCACTCTCTCCCCGGAGCCCAGCCTCAGCCTCAGGCCAACTTCATCACCCCCATGCAGGCCACGCTCACCAAGTCCTCCCACAGCAGCACCTCGCCCATCATTAAGCTCACCCCTCGCCTCCCTAATCCCTCCCCACCCACCGCCTCCCCCAGCACCAGGCCTCAGGCAGTTTCCACTATGCACCAGTACTCCTCCAAAAGCCCAGCAGGTTTCCGCCCGCCTTTCTCGGGTGCTCAGGGAGGGCCAGCCAAGCACAGCCACAGCCTTGCCGCAGGGCAGAAGACCTCGTCTCAGGCCGGTAACAGCGGTGCCAACACCAGCCTTACCAACAACTCATCCATCAGCAAGCATTCGGTTTCCGGTCCCCCCTTGTCCATGACCAGCCCGCGCCAACGGCCGGCCGGTGGGACCTCTCAGGGGGCGAAGCCTTTGACATCCGCGCCGTCCGTCTCCAATCAGTTGCCCCAGGTGAGCGTTAGATGTGGGACACGGTGCACCACCGTGTGTGTGTGTGTGTGTGTGTGTTTCTAAAATGGATCTGTTCTTCAGGTGTCCTCAGCCAGCAGCAACCTTCTGGCGTCTGCTCAGGCTCTCCCACTGGGGTTTGGTATTTTGGGGGGACTGGTTCCTGTCTCCCTGCCCTTCCAGTTCCAGTCGCTCCTAAACCTCCCACCTTTAGTGGGCACAGCTGGCTCAAACACCGGGACGAGCGGCTCCGCTGCCAGTAACAGCGCCGAACTGGCCCTGACTCAGAGTGAGTGACACCGCCCCGCTACAGAAAGGTGTATTCATGTCCAGCCAAATGGAAGCTGTTGATGGTATGGTGGTGTAACAGCTGTTGACTTTAGTTTAGCCTGTATGTGTGTCTATGTTTGTGTCATGTTGTCGAATCATTGTGTACCTGTGTCCCAAATCCTGCAATGTTTTCTTGCCATTGTCTGATATTTTCCCATTTATTGTTTCTTCCCTAATTTCTCCCTCTTTCTTATATATGTAATTGTTCCATGAATCTACTGCTTTTCTGTTTACTCTGGCTCCTTTTGGCGTCTCCCCTTCCATTCATGTTTGGTCTTCCCACCCTCTACCTCCCCTCCCTCTCCAACACGCCCCCTGACCCCTCTACCTCCCTTCCCTCCCTCTACCGCCCCTCCCTCGCCAACACGCCCCCTGACCCCTCTACCTGCCCTCTTTTCCCTCCCTTGTCTCTCCCCAGATCTGTTAAAGAGTCTCCAGTCAGGTTCTCAGGTGGCTCTGCCTCCTCACTTGCAGCTGGCTTTCTCAGGTAAACTGCACCTCCCTTTGGCCCTCCCTGCACCTCCCTTTGGCCCTGCTCTCTGCATCCTATTTCCAGCCCACCTGTTGTCACATCAAATGTCTGACGTTGTTTCCCCGGGGACATCCTGTCTGTAGTCTTTGTGCTTGTTTTGTGATTGCATGGTATGTTAGGGGTTATCTGTGCAAGCTCCTCTTATGTTTAATGTTTGGTTTTTGTTTCTCAAGAACTCTACTCTTCTGGTTCAGATGTCAATCAAAACCAAGGAGGGGATGTGAAGCGAAAGTCTCTTTGACCACGCCTATTTGAAACTGAGGGCATCTACTATGATGTGACGACTATGAGGACAAATCAGGAATTAGGACGGCTTTGAATGAATAATAAATGAACTGACCAAACACAGAATGGAACAAACATGGAGTTGGACCCTCAACAAACTTGGGTCTCACGACAAGTACCGCTGTTACTTTTTTTTAACTGCGATTTGATATTTGTAATAAAAATATTGTAAATTGTAATGAAACCTTTTTGTCAATGTTTACAAAACAGACCTTTCACTGTGTGCAGGGAGGGAGAGTGAATGAATATAATGCTTGTTTGGGAGTGTTTTGGTATGTATGAATGCACTGTTCTGTAATGATCAAGGTGCAAATTTGTGTCTTACCTCCCCTCTCTGATACCTGGGTTAGTGTGTGTATTTGGTGCTGTTTTTCACAATGTAATCATAAAGACCTGTAAGAAATTATGCTGAATGCAAACATTGGATTTGTCACTTAAGGGCGCTGTACATAAATCCAACATTCAATAAAACAAAAAAGCCTTAGAAAAGCCAAGAACTATGCATAAGTATAAAAATGTAGGTCCTACCTTCTGTAAGTTGCTCTGCATAAGACTTTTGCCAAATGTACTAAACTGTAAAACAAAACAAATGTGTCTTCTTGAATTTGTTCAGCCAGCATGGGGCTGCTAGTGTCTGCCTTCACTTGCATCTGTTAAGTACAGCAAAACTCCATACCACCTAACTAAAATAGAAGATAGGCCTATTTGAAACCAAGTAATACTTTACCATGCCACCTGAAGCCCAAAAAAAGAAATTGGAAAAATCACAAATTTATTTGACAGGGTTAACAAAAAACAAGGCTGAACAACTGTGCTTCCCCCTCCAGTTGGAGGTTATCACAGTACAGATAATTCAGGGGTCAATTCAAAGCCAACAAACCTGAGGCACAACACAGGTAAAGGGGCAGTGTTTTAAATTTAAACTTTAATTTAGCTGACAAACGCCGCTTAAATTAGACAGCGACAATCAACATGATCATGACTCAATCAATGAGCTACAATCTTCATAATATAACCCCCTAATCAAGTATCTTATGTGACGACTTTCATTTACTCCTAAAAGCCTTTAATGCCACAACCAATCACGAATGCCCCACACAGCACACAAGCTGACGTCATAAACAAAAAGTAAACTGGGGGAAAACAAGATGAACCAAATATTTCATTGGTGATCGATTCTACAACTGTAAAGAGTCTGGCAGTATGCAGAAAGTTTGGCAGCTGTCCCGATTCCTCTTGACATCTCTTACGGTCCTGCAGAGTCTATTTGACCAGAGGCCTGGTTTTGTCATCATCACCACACTGGTGGGCTTTATACTTTTTCACCTCTGCCATGTATTTTGTCCAGGCATCCCCCTTGCCCTCCATCTGTAAGAACAGAATTGACTGCTTAGTATGTTATATTTCATAAAGTCAATGACACAAATGTATGATAATGAAGAAATGTGTATAAAAACCTCAGGATCCACTTTCTGTTTCTTCGCAACCATGCCAGTCTTGAGTGCCAATTTAGCACCACCTCTGCGCTTCCCCACCTGGGTTAGGGGATAGAAGACTGAAACCGTTATACGGGCCCTTGCAGGTGGCCTGCCAATGATGGAGACTACACAAGACGAGAGAACACAGACACGTCTACGTTTAGACTTCACCCGCTCCATCAGCAAGGCATCACGGGAAACACCCCTCAAGTCTTTGGTAGCTAATGAATGCTTTTCAACTTGGCAAGACCTGATTCATACGTAAGTGTTGGTATCACTGCAGTGAGAGCACCTCTCCACTAGTAAATGCATCCCCGCCTCCCGATGTAAAATGTGAGGTAGTTACAAACGAAATTTGTATATGAATATGATACTGGCTACAATCTCTAACAACTGCCAAACCCCTTACAAAGCTTGTCACACTTGGCGTCTTCTTTTCCTGTGTGGACTGTCCTTCGTCAGCTGTACTGTTATCACCGCATCCTTGCTCCATTTCTTTTTTCCTTTTCTCTTCCTCCATTTTTTTCTTGAACATCTCCATAAAGCTGCCATCGTTGGCAAAGGAATTGCTTGCCGCTGCGTTGCTGACTCCCGGTGAAGGACTTGCAGGAGATCCTGGGCTGTTGCTGCTAGAATCACTGCTGCTTTGATGGCTTCTATTGTATACACGCTTCATATCCGATTTTGCTTTAACTCACCTAGTTATGCTATGTTACTTTCTCGCAAGGTCTTAATGCCAGCTGGTCATTCACTGACAATAACAAGCAAAAGCGTGCTAACTCGTTAGTTAGCTACCTGACCAAATGATTACGAGCAACAGGAAGGGACCGGACTAAAACAGAATGTAAATGAAGCAGCAGACTTCCGAGGAAAAGTAGATCACAAACGACGTCGTCTAACAAAATTAAGAAAACGGGCGTCTTAAAGTAACAACATAAATATCCATAAATGAATCGGAGGGGCAGGTCAGCTTCTTTAGCAGGCTAACTAGCTAGCACATGTCCTCTGCGAACACAAAACGCTGGCTTTTAGTTTGTTGCTAGCTAACGTTGTGTTGTATAAAAACGGTTGTTATGCCCGAACAATTCTAAAGTTATACGTTTTACAAAAATAGTATTTGTTAAATTATTATTAAAGTTACGTAGCTATATTAGCTACGCTAACATTGGTTATCCAAGTTTTGTTTTCTTTAACTTGCCATCGGTCATGTTGAATATTTTCTTGTCGTTATCTACGTCCACACGTTACGTAAATCTTATAACGGGATGACGTTTCATTGTCCAAGGCAGAGCCGCATGGCTCTGGTCCAAGTTAGCAAATTTCTTGCCTAAAATGCCCCCCTAACGTGCTGGAATTGAACTGTACTTCTTAGTGGGTTTGGTTTTGACTGTTTCCATCTCGAAAAGATCTAAGGACTTTGGAGGTTTTGGAATTAAATAGACTTCAATGAAAAATAACCAAGCCAACGATTTCTATAGAAGCAACTCTCAAACACACACATTTATACAATGTCTTATCTTGTATCACTTTAATAGATCGTCTCACTTATGACAGTTTCTAGGTTCATCCTTTTGATCTCCCAATTATCTAAACTCCTGAACTCTTGGTAGTACAGTGTTGCCAAAGGCCTGGGAAGAGTTGAGGTGAGGCTGAGTGATGAGATGGCAATTGGCTGCCGTCCCAGAAAATAGGTTTAGAGTCTTTCTGGGGGGGAAGTCATGGTATCATCTAGGGAGTAAGGACTTCACCTTTCACAATTTTTTGTTTTCCAGTGCATACTTGATTACATGAAAAGCTATACTGTTTTATCAAATTCATTGCTATATACTGATTAGTATTTATCCATACATTCAGTTTAATACATTCACAGCTTATTGATTTTAAAAATATCACTTCTGTAATACTATAATTACTTAGTAGATTCATTAGTACATTCATCGTGATATGTGAAACACAAACATTCCTCTATATTATCCTTCAGTTTCCACCTAGTGAGACGGAAAGCTGTAGAAAAGGTGATATTTAATTTTTAAACACAAACCTAAAGTCAATCATTTTAAAATACACATTGGTTTCATGTTAGGAAATATTTGGTAGACAAAAAGCAGTGCATTTCTCATTGTGCGAAGTTGTAACATGGCTCATAAAGTGAGGATCCTCACAATATAATAAAGTAATCGAAGTGAAATTAATGAACAAAACAATTATGATATCACAAGTCCCAATTTTATTTCCAGTGCTAAAGTTGCAAAAAAAAACTGGACTACAAACCTAAAACGCATCCTACACAGTACCTTCATTTGTTATATAACCTTCTAGGCAATGATGAAGTGAAAAAGATAAGCAACACAAAAACACACACAATTCCTTCACACCATGCATGACGAAGACTGTGGGTCTCAACACCCAATAAACACCCACTTAAAGAGCAAAAAAGAAAACTCAAAACAAGTGTACACACAAATCTGTGGTTTTCTAGTTGGTACATATAGCATTGCACAGGTAGTCACAGACAGGGTTAGGTTCAAGCCTTATCGAGAGCTGTTCCACCCATATAAGACAGATCAAGTACTGAAAAGGAATTGTTTAGAGGAACATGTTTAAATCGGACACTTTGAAAGTAATCTGATCAATGTGAAGTTCAACACATGTCCTTCACAGGTTCATCTTGAAAATTACTTTATAGTAAAAAAAATTATGACATTACAAACTCTGTTGCTTAGCTAGGTACATTCCAGTATGAGTGAACAGAAGCACTAATGCTGCCACAAACCATATTTGGCTTCAAAAACTCTTATTCATCCAATCATAAACATCTAGTTTGGCCAAATATTTTCAGCATTATCAATTGAAATGGGAATCAATGATATTTTGAGAAAATGATTGGTCTTCCACCACTAACATTTCATACATTCACATTAGTTTAAAGTGTTGTGTGCAATGAATAGCAATTATAAAAAAAACAACAACCTGTTTTACTTTTTGGAGCGGTTCAATTAAAATCACGGTTAAAATTAGTCAAACTATGAGTGTTCCCAAATGAAAAGCCTAAAACAAGTTGTTTTTCAGTAGTCTGTACTAAAATTGTGATTGCATAAACATCACCCTTACCATCTGCCATCTTATTCAGAAATTCTTCGATTACATGTGAATGCCATGGGCCTACTTTTCCTGTCACTTCAAAGTGGATCAGGGGCCTTTCCCCTAGTTTCACACCGGGCCCTGAACCATTATCAAAAGGGCGGATTAGTGCTTAAATGTAAACTATGCACCTTTCTGCACATAACTATTCTGCATGTACAGATACATCAATGCTGAGGTTTATTTTAAATAAAACACAGCAAAAAAGCTATTCTACCTGGTCTTTAAATCCTTCACAAAAAGACACATTCATGCTATAACTAACAACATAATAACAAGTAAAATAGAGAAATCAAGTAAAACATAACAGACAAATTAAGAGAATAAAGGACATGATACAAAAACCACCTTGAAAATAAACTGAGATCATGACTTTGTTCCTATTATGGATCTCCAAAACGTGATTAGTCTTTTTACCATGGACATCTATGATGTTCCAGAGATACCACATTATCCACAAAAGAGTCAGACACACATTAATAATTGTGCAATGTTTCCACGATTTCAACCAATGTATATCTCTGAAGAATATTTCCATGTCAATTTTCCAGTGAAAGATATAGTCCATTTCACCTCACAGGGGACTGGAAGGGTAACAGGGGGAGGCCCATACCAAATGAATCATTGTCCCTTTCCATCTAAATTACTGTCGCCCCTAGAAAGTACCGATTCTCATTTAAACCTTTAGAAAACGGAAAGTGAAAATGTCAGAGAAATCAACAGAAGATTTAACCGGTCAGTTTCTGCTTCATCTTTTTTTACTTTTTTGTTTACAGCTCTTATTGAAACATTCTTCACATCTTAGTTCCAATGAGCCTGGTAAATTTAAATGCACTTGAACATGCAAGTATCTCTGCAACATTGACACTTCAGAAAGTGCCGTGCAAGAAATGACCAGCGTGGGGCAGCAGCAATCCAGAGAAGTAACCCCAGCTTCAGTAAAGGCACAGAAGGCACGAACACCCAGACACAGAAACGGCCTTGCGTACTTCATCAGCCCACAGCGACGTTGTGTCTTATCTGGGCAGGTGGCGGGCAGCCAGGCCTCTCCTGGCTTGGGTCGACTGCCTCTGCTGAGCCAGGAAGGACTGGGCCTGGTGGGACGGACCTGACCGCTCCCCCACAACCTTGTGGTGCAGGGCCATGCCCTAGGAGGAGCAGCAGAGACACAACTGTTGAACTGTCTTACTACCAAGAAAACCGACTCCGTGTCAAATCAATACACAGCATGAACCATCCCGCCAGGGACTCCCTGCTACCATGTAGATTAGGCCGATGGGCAGGAGAGGCCCGGGTACTCACCATGTTATACCAGGGTACTCACCATGTTATACCAGGGTACTCACCATGTTATACCAGGGTACTCACCATGTTATACCAGGGTACTCACCATGTTATACCAGGGTACTCACCATGTTATACCAGGCACTGATGATGAGTTTCTCCTCCTGTTCATGTCTGGACCTGCTCTTCTCATAGTCGTGCTGCACAGAGAGGAGGAGTTGTTCATGCAACAGCGATGTTCGGGCAGAGCAGCCTTCGTCTGGACTGTAGGGTGGGTTCTTACCTCCAGGTGCTGGATCTTCACTTCTCTCTCGTTCAGCTGGTTCTTAAGGGCCTGAACGTCCGGGGACACTGTCAGGGGAGGCTGCTTGGGGTCCAGATTCTTAATCACCTGCTTGCAGTGCCCAACACACACACACACAACGTTTGATCTGTTTCGCAACTAACAGGCACTGTCGTGTTGTATGGATGAGTTAAACGTTCACTGACCCTCCTGGCCTTCTCCACATAACGCTTATAGTGCTCCTCCATCAGCTTCATGTCCTCCTCCTTTTTCTTTAGGATCTCCTGCAGCTCATCGATCTTCTTTGCCACTGAGGGGTGGTTGAACAGAAATATGACGGCCATTTTTAGAGCTTGAATGTTCTCTGAAATCAATACTGTTTGATAGTCGGGCACCGAGGGAAGGAAGGGGCTGCTTACTGTTGCAGTCGACTTTGGGCTCCAGGTCATCAATGACCTCTCTCTTCTTCTGGAGGTCTGAGTGAGCCTCATGGAGTTTCTCCCTAAAAATACAGAGGAACAACATGGAGGAGCGAGACCCCACCAGATCCATGCTAATATTGTCATTACAGCTGCAAGGTACCATCTAACTTCAGTGATTACATTACTCACAGGTGCTCCTCAAGCTTCTTCTTCAATAAGGAGGACTGGACGAGAGAAAGGAAGTCGGTCAACATTCAAACCAATAATAAACAACAAACACCTTAATACACAATCTCCAGTAAAATCAAGTCAAATCAGAGTCATGCAAGGCTAAGCCGTACTTACGATGGCCTGATTGGCAGAATGTTGGTCGGTGGGGGAAAGCGGGGGAGAGAGGGGCAGGCTTTAGTGGTAAATCATCACAGCAAACCAGGGTTAAAGTTCTCACAAATATCAGGGAGGGGGAGAGCCACACAATCCTCAAGCGCCAAGGAAAATCTGCTTCGATCTCCAGTTATGACTACAATAGAGCTTACATTATTAAAATATTTCCCACAGCTCTTAAAGAATGCATGAGTATGTATACTGACCTGAAATTAATAGCCAACATACACTTTATGGACAAAAGTATTGGGACACGTACAGATAATACCTACAGGAGCTTGTATCAAGTTGCATTAATATCAAGTTGGTTCCCATTTGCAGCTAAAACAGCTTCCACTGTTCAGGGAAGGCTTTCTAACAGACTTTGGAGTGGCTAACCCCAGAAAAACAACCCCACAGCATTATCCCTCAACCACCAAATTTTACAGTTGGAAAAAGTCAGGCAGGAAACGTTCTCCTGGCATTTGCCGGACACAGACTCGTCCATCACATTTCCATATAGAGAAGCGTGATTCGTCACTCCACTGAACACGATTCCACTGCGCACGAGTCCAGTGGCGCCATGCTTTACAATACTTGGCATTGGGCTAAGTAACACAAGGCTTGTATACAGCTGCTCACCCATAGAAACCTATGCCACGAGGTTCCCGGCACACAGTTTTAGCGCTGATGTTAATGCCAGAGGAGGTTTTGGAAATCTGCAGTTATTGAGAGAGCCGAGTGTTGGGGACTTTAATGCACTATGTGCCTCAGCACTCGACAACCCCACTCTGTAACTTTACCTGGTCTGACACTTTGTGGCTGAGTTGCCGTGTTTCCTAAACGCTTCCACTTTGCAATAATACCACTTACAGTTCATTTGTGGAATATCTAGGAGGGAAGAAATTTCACAAACTGACTTGTTACACCGGTGGCATCCTATTACAGGACCACGCCCAAATTCAGCGAGCACTTTAGAATGACCCATCTCTTTTGTAAAGGCAGGCTGCAGAGCGAAATGCTTGATTTTATACACCTGTGGCAATGAGGCATGAACACCTGAATTCAGTGATTAAGAGGTGTGTCCCAATACCTTTGTCCATAGTGTATTTTAAGTAAGAGCCATAGATGGCTACTGGTTGTAATACATTGGACGTTCTAATTTGGGCAACAATCCATTCTCCACCTTCCCTCCTCCATGACTAGGAAACCCAAGTGGTCGAGGAAATACACCAACTGATCATACAAGCACATTTTCATCTACATTCACTTATGAACTTTTATCAAAAGGAGGCAAGAGAGTATGAAGTAGAGAATGTGCCAATTACAAAAAGACTGATCATTTCCATTAATGATTCCTATTAATTTCCTGTCTACTAAAGTGTTTGAGGAAGACAGTGATTGGATGTTGGGGGTGTTCAGCTTATCCACTCACATCTTCAGTCTTGCTGCCCTGCTCTTGTAGAGCTTTCTGGAGTTCGTCCACATGTGAGCGTAGCTCAGAGATCTGCTGCTGGCTCAACCTGGGCAGACCGGTAAGAGTCGTAATGCAGAATATCCAGAAAGTGGAAGGTAGAGAAGGAAGAGAATAAAGACAGATGTTGTGTGAGAGTTGGAAAGTCTGGTGATGCAGTCAATGTCACACAGTGGCACATCAGCAGTGTCCAGGGAAACATCGAGCCACTCCAGCCATCTTCTACAGCTGGAGACACTACCCTCCTCCTGCTGTTGTCGCGGCTCAGGATGCCAGCTCTGGCCCACACAACACTCCACGTCAGAGAGCTGACATTTAGACGGATCACTACTCCCATTAGCCACATGGTCCAAAAATCTGTCAGAATAACCTGTGGCTAACATCATCCCTGACTGACCTTGGTACATACAGTCAGGTCAAATAAAAAACACTATTTCAGTTATGCAAATGTGTTGCAGTGTTTTATGCTTTTTGCATTATTGACCTACGCACCTGTTCTGCGTCTCCAGGGTGTGTTGGCTCCGCTGAGACTCCTCCAGCTCCCCCTGTACCTCCACCAGTTTCTGCCTGTAACT
This sequence comes from Novumbra hubbsi, assembly GCA_016801125.1. Classification (NCBI taxonomy): domain Eukaryota; kingdom Metazoa; phylum Chordata; class Actinopteri; order Esociformes; family Umbridae; genus Novumbra; species Novumbra hubbsi. Next base: position 14,175 of record JACXGK010011942.1, read on the forward strand.
CTCCTCCTGGACACACAGCATCTTGTTCTCGCTCTGCAAACGGACCACGGTCTCCCTGTAGTGGAAGGCAACGGGCTCTCACTGCACAGCAACCAATCCTTTCATATCCACCTTGGCTAGTATGACGGATGTGCCATTTGACAGTTATTCTATTTAAGAATCTAAGGCAACGGCATAAGAACCAGGCAACAGCATATTCAGGCTGTTATTCTTTTGTAACAGCACGCTATAGTTGAAAATTATTACGTTGGCACATATTGTAGCTACTGACTTCTGACCACTGGATAACTATTGATAGGTGAGATAGCTTCAGTGTGTTATTTGGTGTCATGTTTTTTTTACACTCACGTACTTGAACTCAGTGGGCATCATCTCTGAGGCCAGGTTTCCCACTGTACTGGAGTCCTCACATAACGCACCTGAAGAAATCAGGGAAAACAATTGCATGTCGGAAATGAAGATCACCGGTCTTATCCGCTGCGACAAGGGGGCGAGGAGGCTTGTCGTCTCCACTGGACTCACCTGTGTGATTAAGGTACTTCTGTGCCACCTGAGCACACCGGAGCTCATCATTAGTTTCCCGCAGCGTATCTCGCTCGAAGATCAAACGCTGGAAAACACAGAAGGATAGGAAAGGCATTAGACTGAGGAAGCGGGTGCCTCAGGCCTCCACAGACTTGAAATCCATATTACTCAAACGTCACGCTCTTATATGCAGTAAGCCCTGGCCAGTCGGAGCCTCTCACCTCCTTCTCTTCCAGCAGGGCGTCATACTTGTCGTGGAGGTTCCTGTACTCAAACTGCCACTTCTCAGCCTTCAGGGCCTCCGACGAGTGCTTGGCGTGAAGCTCATGGGCCTGACAGGAGAGAAGCGAACGCACTCGTCAGTATCGGATCCCCGAGGCCTCCCTGACCTACCCCCCCCCCCCCCCCCCCCCCCCCCCCCCCCCCCCCCCCCCCCCCCCC
>JACXGK010011943.1:0-15156 GCA_016801125.1 Novumbra hubbsi
TGGCCTGGCCTGTGGTGCCACAGAAGTAACTACTAAGCGATATTTAATCTTTTTCACAGCTCCCGTGCTTTATCCAATGACATACCACGCAGGTATAAATGATACAGTAACAGGTCATTTCATCATTTTTCAGGAGGAATTATTTTAATGAGCTGTATGGTTACCAAAGAATTTGACTGTGTCTCTACATTATGCAATACATTAACATTGGCACTTTTATTTTGAAGGTTTCTTCGTTACAATACATTTATGATGTTTGTGCTGCTGGCAGAATACTAGTGACACCAGCCCCCAATCAGGCTTCATTAATGCTTTTAAATAGCTTTATTCAAAAACCATATTCCACATTTTGGGTATACACCAATAGATGCTGCAGTGCATATATCAAAAGTAGAATTTATATTTCCTTAACAATTTTCTGAGACATCAAAGGTTTGTTTTTCATGCAAATCTAACAATGCTGGAATTGCCCACATGTGAACTTTATAGAGAGTAATAAAATATAAATGGTGAGATCATTACAGGCATGGAAGCTAGACGGAGACCCATGTAGATTTTCCGCCTGTCAAAGTGAAATGTAATGTTTTTTTTTAAGTTTCAGTAAAACGTTTTGCAGGGAAAAATCATTGGATCCTATGTCCTGAATGCCACACAGCTTCCATGCATTAGTGGAAGCTTAATCCTACAGTAACGTAAACTCACTCACAGGGATACACTGTTTTCCATTTCAGCAGGGTTTAGATAGTTATAAGGTATTGTAAGCGTGGAATTCCTCTCATCAATTGACTCGCTGAGACAAGACAATTCTGCCTGAAAGTACTTCTTCATCTGTTTGGTCACATCAAAGTATTTCTCATCCTCGTCGAAGTACTCATCTGGGTATGAACCAAGGGGAATCTGTGATAAACAAGATAATATCCTACTTTAGGACCTTTTTGGGACAAGAAATTACATTAAAATTAATTATTGACAAAACTAGTGATGGGAGAAATGACACTTTCCAAAACTTCGAGCTAATAAAATTGATTTGAAGAGCATTCACTGTCCAAATGCTCAAGACATTGCAAACTGGCGACATCTGCTGGTCCAATATGTTTAATGCAAATGGAAGACTACCAGAAAATAAATGTCAGTCAGTTTTAGGGCCTATACGCAATGCCTGCAAATCGTAATCGCAGGCATTGGGAGATGAGGCCTAAAAACTGTTTAGTAATTTGAAATTCAGCAAAAGTTCAAAAATCTGTAAATGCGCACAGCATTAGAGCGTGTTCACGCCAGCGGAATCCCGTTTCATGGATGTATACTTCAGCATGCATGTCTTACTGTGGCTAAATACACAGCTGTCAATAACATTCTAAAACCTTCAGTAACTGTAGTAACTGTAGCATTCTTTGTAGCTAATTGATTATATAATTTAATACAGCACATCGTTGGGCACATGTGCAGTAATAGGAAGCATCTTGTCTTACACAAATTTTTACATTAGCCATTCAAAAATTGTGAAAGTAGTCACTTGGTTTGAGATAAAGCATATCACGGATATCACTTCAAAAACCTGAATCTAAGAGGGTTTATAGGCAAAACTCACAAAGTCTAAGTATCTCTTGCTTTGCAGCCACATGGAAGCCATGCTCTTCACCGTTGAGCCCACAGCTGGTAGTGTCTCCAAAATGGTGCTCATGTTGGTGCTCCCCTTAGTGGTGGGAGGAGCTTTACATAGAAATGGAGGACTGTTGGGTATCCAACTGCAGTAGTCAAACTAGGAAAATTATAATTGTCATATGAGGTAAAACGATATGCATTCTACAGTGCCATTTGTTTACTTGTTTTGCTCTCTTCCTCATTGGTCACCTGTGCCATATTGACGGCAGAATGTTGTGCTGACACAGTGAAGATCAGCATGGTGAGGAATTGGATGACCTGCTTAACTGTGTGAAATTCCTGGGGGATTTCTGCAAAGGCAACACCAGTGGGTGAGAATGTTGTTAGAACTGCACGTGTAAACTAAACTTATCCTTCAAGAGTGAGTACCTGACTTGGCATTTCCAAGAAACCCATGGATGAAGATCTCATTAATCCAGTTCTGAAGCTCGGAGTCCCTGGACACCTCATCGTCAGAGGAGTAGAAGTGCTCCACCATCCTCTTAACAAAGCTTCACATCACAACATTCAATCACATATCCAGTCGGGTTATTTTTACAATAATAGATGATTGCACATAAGGTGTATAGACGATGTGTTCATCAATGTAGCCATGGCACCATGTACGTTTTGATGATGTTCCACAGCTTCATGCCATCATCCCTGTAGTAGAAGTTTGGGATGGTGTCCAGTCCTCGTGCATTGATGTTCTCTGGCAGACAGAGGGAGCTGTAGGTGATTTCTGAGTGTGCCCTTTTCAAGAGCTCCTTCAACCCTTCCAATCCTAAAGTGGTGTCCTAAATAGATTTACATATACAGTATATACATGTGATCGTAAATTCAAGAAATCTGCTGTATATAGTGTAACATTAAAATAGCATTAAGGTGTGTTAATACATTTACTGTAGTTGAACTTGCAGCTCCGGTTCCAGCTCCGGTTCCAGCTCCGGTTCCAGATCCGGTTCCAGCTCCGGTTCCAAAATGCTGTTTGAAATTAATGGTGTTGAATGCCACAGTGTAACGGAAGTGGGGAATCAGCAACTAGACAGAGCACAAAACATTAGAAAGTAGTGATTAATGACAGGCAGATTTATTATATATTGACATTTGTCTACCCTAGCATTTTATAGGTAATCAAGGCAATTTATGAAAAATCTGGTCGTACCTTGTAAAGTGGATGCATGATTGGAAGGTTCCGAAGAGTTGCCATTGCAAAGACCTCTGCCAGTAAATGAGTGCCCAGTAGATGGTAGCTAATCTGGTGTTCAGTGAAATCTGCATTTCTCACAAACATCTTGGCGAGCAGCCAGTCATGCTCAGAGTCGCTAGGCACAAAAATTGGGTTTTTCTCTGAAGGCTGCTGATTCAGCTGAGTTTAGAAAAACCAACCAAAACAGAGTAAAATGTTGATTTTAGAAGTCTGTAATTTCTCTTTGTTTTCTGTTGGACACATTTTTGTGTTTCATATGGTTTTACTCTCAATTTTGGTTCAGTATCGGAAACAGTTAGATGGTACAAACTTGAGCCGATGCTGAGCGTTGTGAAAATCTAAGGCATGTTTCTTCTTAACCCAATGTCTAATTATGTCTTTGGTGAAGTTGTGCGCACCTGTATGGCGATAGGCAGCAGCTTGTCCTCTGGGTTCTTGTAGAAAAGGCAGAAGGCAGCAGTGAGGGGAAGTGGTTGGCCATTGACCTCCTGAGTTGGCACACCATGAAGCCTTTTGTAGTCACAAAGGAATAGGTTTCCCTTCTGTGGCGAGGACAAATAGAGATAGCATAACACTGGTGATTTAACACTGGGTGGTTAAACACTGGGTGTTGATCAACTAGTTATAGTTGATTAGGATTTACCACTGGGTGGTTAAACACTGGGTGTAGAACAACTAGTTATAGTTGGTTTTCTCATTTCTCAGCACACCATTGATAAAACACAAATCAATTAGCGGACAGCAGATATTTGATGCGTGAAATGTAACAACTTATTTTACACACAGCCATTTCAATCGCCAGTGAACTCCCTTTCTCCAGGAAGGGCTGTACCATCTGGTCTGTGACAGGGAAGTTAGGAGGAAGCACTGGGCACCGCTGGATAACATTGGGGTTGGCTCCATTTAGAAACTGAGACCCGAAAAAGTCATCCTCCTTCCAGTGCTCAGAAACATACTCTAAGAGGGAGGAAACACAGAAAGTTCAGGTAAGATTATCATCTTACATCCCAGTGCAGAAGGGGGGCCAGGCAGGGAACTTACACCCCAGTGTTAGAAGGAGGGACAGGGGGGACATTATACCCCAGTGTTAGAAGGAGTGACGGGGGGACATTACACCCCAGTGTTAGAAGGAGTGACGGGGGGACATTACACCCCAGTGTTAGAAGGAGTGACAGGTGGACATTACACCCCAGTGTTAGAAGGAGTGATGGGGGGACATTACACCCCAGTGTTAGGAGTGATGGGGGACATTACACCCCAGTGTTAGAAGGAGGGACAGGGGGGACATTACACCCCAGTGTTAGAAGGAGGGACAGGGGGGACATTACACCCCAGTGTTAGAAGGAGTGACGGGGGGTACATTACACCCCAGTGTTAAAAGGAGGGACATTACACCCCAGTGGTAGAAGGAGTGACAGGGGGGACATTACACCCCAGTGTTAGTAGGGGGGGCAGGTGGGGACATTATACCCCAGTGTTAGAACGGGTTACAGGGGGAACATTATACCCCAGTGTTAGAAGGAGGGACAGGGGGGACATTGTACCCCAGTGTTAGAAGGGGGTAAAGGGGGGATATTTTACCCCAAGGGGGACATTCTACACTCCTGGATTTCACAAAAAAGTTTTATTAGGACAGAGTTATGGTCCTTTGCACTTTATAAGCATTGGGTATGATTTCATTGGTGTACAAGCAAAAACATTTTTGCAGCAATTATATACAAATTTCCCCACTGGCTTCATTTCCTACCTGAGATGGGTGTATTTTTGAAGCAGAAGACCTGTTTCATATTTTTCAAGTCTTCCCACGTCTTGGTAGAATCTGCAAGGCCCTTCATTTTGAGCTCAAGCATTCTGGACGGGTAGAAGGGTTAAAGTATGTTTTGTATTGTGGAATTAATCCTTAGTCTTAACTCATATCTCTAGATTGAACAATGCCAACATCGGTGATGGTTGATGTGCTGCTTTGAACCTACGCTGATTCCCTGGTGTAGGTTGTCTCTACCTCCTTGGAAATTGAAAAGGCAAGTTCAGCAGGAAGGGCTGTGAGTTCTGTGACACTGTTCAAATGCGGAAGTCCATCAGCAAAGGCATTCCACCTAAAGGATGGAATATGAGTGCACACACACACACGTTATAAACGTTACTGAAAAATACACAGTGAATATAAAGTGTAAATTCTTTGTGTTAATACCTATTTTTTTATTTTAAGTATTATATTCTATTTTTGTAACAAGCCCATAAGTAAGTATTTTACTGAGAGTTCACAGCTCTTGTACTGCAACATTATATTTTATTTGAGACCAGTTAAACACACATGCACACACCCTAGCCTTTTGGGGGCCCTAAGCAAAACATTTTTTGGGGGTCCCTAATGGTCTGGGGCATCTTGTGTAGCTTATGCCCAGGGCTTGCCCTGCTGCCAGGGGTTGGGGCTCTAAGAAACACTCACTGAAACAGTCCCTGATGTAGGTCCAGTTCCTTTTTACGATGGGCCACCAGTAAAGGGAGCTCATCCTCAAAAGCTTTACTGGCTATGAAGTCAAGAGGCGTACAAAGAGGACAGAGAATTGTTAAATTGACAGTAAAAAAAAACAGATGTACATTCTGACTGTCATGGAGTTAGATCTGGACAAACCTTTTCCCCCTCTCAGCTCCACAACCTTTCCTCTGGACACCCATCTGTAATATGGGAAGTGGACGACATCCTTCTCGGGCGTCGTCACGACTACCGTGGAACAGAAAAACTCATCTTCCGGAAGAAAGAGATTCTGCTCTTTTTCCATCTTAACAAGGAGGAGGCGTCCCAAAGACGAGGGAGTGATCACAAAGTAGTTCCTTGTCTGTGGAAATTTTTTATTATTTTTATTATATCTTGTCATTACACTTTTCTCCAGAAACAAGCTGTATGTATGTAGATCTACGCTAGATTTTTGTTATTTTTGGGGGAGGTTCAAAAAGCACCCGGATGTAAAACACTTTTTTTAATCGTGTTGCTGATATCAAATTCAAAATGGGCATGTATTCTTTCAAAAACAATACAATGTTGCATTTTCAAAATGTTATATGTTTTCTTTGTACTATTTTTTATGAAATTATTTGCTCATAATTGCATTCTAGTTTTATTAGCATTTTGCCAAGCATCCCAACTTTTGGGGAAACTGGGTTGAACCTTAAAAGTATAATAGTTGTTTTCCCCAATGAAACTTACTTTGTAAGGACTGAAAATTTCATTATTGTTACATAGAGTATATTCAGTGAAGTGGCAATACCTTATTTGCATTTTGAATCTACTTTTCAGTCACAATCAGATGCACATAGAGCCTTATAGTCAAATGGCTTAAGATAACCAAATGTCTCAACACACACAAAACGTGACATTGTAGGGGAGAATATAATACTTGATGTTTTTTTCTCCTGCTCTGAATTGTACCATATAATGTATATATACTAGTGCTGTAAAATGATAAAAATGATTAAGAATCGCATTTTTGTATTTAAATCGTCATTTTGTGATCAAATTTAGCTATTAGTACAGCCGTGGCCACAATGTCTGCTGCCTCAGTTTTTATTATGGCAATATGCTTCTACTGCAGAATGTTATGAAGAGTAATCAGATACATTGCAATTAATTGCAAAGTCCCTCTTTGCCATGAGAATGAATTGAATTCCCCAAAAACAATTTCCACTGCATTTCTGCCCTGCCCCAAAAGGACGAGCTGACATCACGTCAGTGATCCTCTCGTTAACACAGGTGAAAGTGTTGATGAGAACAAGTCTGGAGATCACTCTGACATGCTGATTGAGATAGAATAACAGACAAGAAGCTTTAAAAGGCAGGTGGTGTTTGAAATCATTGTTCAGGCAGGTGTGAGTACATCTGTACTCACAGTGAGGCAAAGACTTTGAGGATGGCCTGGTGTCAAGGAGGGCAGGAAATAAGCCACTTCTCTCCAGGAAAAGCATCAGGGACAGACTGATAGTCTGCAAAAGGTACTGGGATTGGACTGCTGAGAACTGGGGAAAAAGTCTTTTTTTCTGATAAATCCCCTTTCCGATTGTTTGGGGGATCCGGAACGCTTGTCCGGAGAAGAAAAGGTGTGCACTATCATCAGTCCTGTGTCATGCCAACAGTAAAGCATCTTGAGACCATTCATGTGTGGGGTTGCTTCTCAGCCAAAGGAAGGGGTCTCACTCACAATTATCCCTAAGTGCACTGTCATGAATAAAGAATGGTACCAAAACCTCCTTCGAGAGCAACTTCCTCATACCAGTAACAGTTTGGTGATAAACAATGATTTTTCCAGCATGATGGAGCACCTTGCCATAAAGCAAAAGTGATAACTAAGTGGCTTGAGGAACAAATTAAAACAAATTAAAAACCTTTTGGGTCCATGCACAGGAAACTCCCCAGATCTTAATCCCATTGAAAACTTGTAGTCATTCCTCAAAAGGCAGGTAGACAAACAAAAACACACAAATTCTGATGAACTCCAAGCATTGATTATGCGAATCAGGATGTGTCCCAGATGTTAATTGACAGCATGCCAGTGTGAATTGCAGAAGTCTTTATTGACTCTTTGCAAGTACTGCAAATATTGACTCTTTGCATGTACCTAATGTCATTGTGAATAATAGCCTTTGACCCTTATGAAATTCTCGTAATTATACTTCAGTATACCATAGTAACATCTGAAAAAATATCTGAAAACACTGCAGCAGTAAACTTTGAGTAAACCAATACTTGTGTCATAATCAAAACATTTGGCCACGGCTGTATATTAACATGTTCATTTCATGACTATCTTGTGCTTTTTTAGGAGAAGTTGAAGTTGACTTCACAATTGTCATAGATTTGCAAAAATGAAGACCGAACATATAAACATGTAGAGAAGTATTCACAGCCTTTGCTCAAAACGTAGTTAAAAACGTTCTTGAGTTTGATGCTACAAGCTTGGCAGGCATATTTTTGGGCAGTTTTTCCCATTTTTCATTGCAGGACCTCTCAAGCTCCATCAGGTTGGATTTGGATCATCGGTGCACCGCCACCTCCAGAGATGTTCAATCAAGTTCAGATATGGGCTCTGGCTGGAAGCCACTCATTTGTTATCTTGGCTGTGTGCTTAGGGTTGTTGTCCCGTTGGAAGATGAACCTGGAATCTGGGGTCCATAGCGCTCTGGAGCAGGTTTCCATCAAGGATGTCTCTGTACATTGCTGCATTCATCTTTCCCAAAATCCTGACTACTCTCCCAGTTGCTGCCTCTGAAAAACATCCCCACAGCATGATGCTGCCATCACCATGCTTCTCTTTAGGGATCGTATTGGCCAGGTGATGAGCCGTTCCTGGTCTTCTGACATGACGCTTGGCATTCAGGCCAAAGAGTACAATCTTTGTTTCATCGGGCCAGAGAATTTAGTTTCTCATGGTCTGAGGGTCCTTCAGGTGCCTTTTGGCAAACTACAGATGGGCTGTCTTGTGCCTTTTACTGAGAAGTGGCTTCTGCCTGGCCACTCTACTATACAGGCCTGATTGGTGGAGCGCAGCAGAGATGGTTGTCCTTCCGGAAGGTTCTCCTCTCTTCACAGAGCAGCGCCGGAGCTCTGTCAGAGGTGCCATGGGGTTCTTGGTCACCTCCCTGACTAAGGCCCTTTTTCCCCGATCGCTCAGTTTGGTGGGGCGATCAACTGTAGGAAGAGTCCTGGTGGTTCCAAACTTCTGCCCATTACGAAAGATGGAAGATACTGTGTTCATTGGGACCTTCAATCCTGCAGGAATCTTTCCGTACTCTTCCACCGATCTGTGCCTCAATAGTTCCTTGGACTTAATGGCTTGGTTGGTGCTCTGACATGCACTGTCAACTGTGGGACCTTATGTAGACAGGTGTGTGCCTTTCCAAATCATGTCCAATCAATTCAACTCACCAGAGGTGGACTCCAATCAAGTTGTAGAAACATGTCAAGGATGATCAGTGGAAACAGGATGCACCTGAGCAAAATCTTGAGTGTCAAGGCAAAGGCTGTAAATACCTATGTACATAATGTTGTACATGCTTTTTGTTTTTTATTTTTAATAGAGTTTAAAACTTTAAAACGTTTTTCACAATATCATTAGGGGGTTTTGTGTGTAGAATTTGACGGAAAATACATTTTTAAATATGGCTGTAACATAACAACATGTGGAAAAAGTGAAGCACTGTCAATACTTTCCTGATGTACTGTATGTTATTAAACTAGGTAAGTGGCTTGAGGGAAATACAATGTGTTGAAGATTACCTGGCTTAAGTAATTCAAATGCAAGATAAACTTACAAATCAATCAACATTATAGTATACATAGTATTAATCTATGTTTTGTGAAACTGCTTTTCCAGTTTAGTCAGTAAACTTACCTTTGCCATCGTGAAATATAAGCCAATATTTCCCAGCCGTGTGCGTTCACTTTCTCCCTCTGTTCCAGTCAGTGTAACGTATATAATATCAAAGGTTGAGGAGAACAGAGAGTTACCTTTAGTTAGCGTTACTTTGTACTTGTATTGTTCTGATGCTGCCATGGTAAACCTACAGCAAAAAATAACCAAATAGTGAGAGGCAAAACATGTACATGAAAATTTAAAATCTCTGAATGCAGAGAAGGGTATGTGGAGTATTTCTCTCTGCCTCTTTCCCTAATATTCTTATCTCACCTTATGTTTATGAAACAAAAACCTTGACGAGGCAGTCTTTACCGGTCAACCAATAGTCACCGTCGACTTCACAATTAACACATGCAAAGCCACAAACTGGATTTGGGCAATACCACACAGACACGCATGTAACTATACCATTACAGATATTATTTAAAGTGACACATTATTGTAAATATATTATTTTTCATCATGCCAATTTATAATAATATAATACATTGTATTTCCCAATGTTTTTTTCATGACATGATGTATTTCATACAATTATAACCATTATTATTATTATTATTTTAAAATGTCATGATATATTTCATCATGTAATCACCTTATTCAATATATAATGTCGTATTTCATGACCAAAAAGGATAGGTTAATCAAAGTGAGTGGTCTTTAGCATATGATCTAATCTTGCAATACTAGCTTCACCAACAGTTGCTTGTTCGGCTTGGCATTCAAATAGGATATTGCAACATTCGTAGTTGTGCGGAATTATAGCAATATTTTCACATTTTTAAGAAAACATTCTGCCAAAATCACTATTATTTTGTACATATCCTGGTCTTAGCCAATACAAATATTAAAACAACGGTTTTAAATGCAATATTATTGACTTTTGTTCAATCAAAACGAAAATGTTGAAAAACAAAGGTTGTGAAAATATGACAGATGCTTTTAGAAGAAATCCAATCTAATATGACGTTTCTGTGACAATCACAGAATTAGTTATTGATTGGCCATGAAATGGCCATTGACAAATGTCTGTTGAATGTTTGTCAAATGTCTGAATAGAAAACCAATTTTATCTTGATTGCAGCAAGAGCCTCTGAGTAATTTGATTCCTGGGCAAGTGCTTTTCTCACTTGCCAGGGGAGTATGAACACAGCAGCACAGCACTAGCAAAGTCCCTGATAAAAACAAAAGAGTTTTCACCCTCTGTCTCTCAGCTGGTCAAATGGAATTCTGGTTTCAGTACAGAGCACGTTGTAGCAGTTATCCAGCCAAACATTTCACATCTTCAGTGGCCTTGGGCTGAAATCATATTTGACTTTCTATATGGACTGCATTCTGAACAAATAATCCAATGCTTCTCAGTATAAGGGTCAACCAGCCATTGGGCCCCAATTGTGATTATTACATATCAAATTACAGAGTAGAATTTAATAATTTTTACAACATAATAGTCACAGAACACTTTGGGACATTGAAATGAACAACAAAGTCTCTATCAGGTACTCAACAGATAGCACGAAAGAGGATGCTCTAATTCACTTACTAAATGCCAGTCAATGTCATCATCATTAAGGCAACCACTCGAATCTGTTCACATGTAGATTTTAATTGGAAGATAATTTAAACATTTCTGGTTACTATTGGTTATGGCTTCCAGGCATGTTTTGTGGGGCAGTGGCCCAGGAGTTAGCATATTGACACTCTGACATCACATACTACTACAGTAAGTGATGATGCTATATGACATTTAGCCTACAATTCGACCAGTTAGCATCCACCATGCTCAATATAGAATGAAAGTCATTTGCATTTGTAATCCACTTTAATGAATCATTTACAATGTTACATTTCCTTCAATTATTTGCCATGAGGATTTACTCCATGTCTCTGCGGCACTCTCTGATCCCAGGACTTGTTTCTTGTAGTTATCCAATGTAACTAAAGCCAGCTGTAGTCATTTCAATATGCTGCTCAGTACATACAATTGATGAATCAGCCGAGCAGGTAAAGGCAGTTGAAATGATAGGCATAAGATCCATCATATGGACACACTGTTTTCAACTAGTGCAGGATTCAGGTAGTTATATGGTAGTTCAAGCCTGGCATTCCTCACACTGATTGCCTCACTGAGGTAGGACAACTCAGCTTGGAACTGCTTCATGATCCTGAGGGGGGCAGCTTCATCAAAGAGCAGATCGGGATATGTACCAAGGGACACCTAAGACAGACAGAATAAAACATGGGTTACCTCATGGTTTGACTGGCATGCATTAGGCCAATGTTTTTGTAAACTAAGAGTATCACTGTTCGAAACACCACGTTAGAGACAATACTAAAAACTCAAAAGTAAAATAATGAATGGACAAACTCACAATGTCGGAGTATCTCTTGCTCAGCTGCCACACTGAGGCCATGTTGCGAACAGCAGTGCCAACATCTGGCAGCGCTTCCAAAATGGTGCACATGTTAGAGCGCCCCTTAGTGGTGGGAGGAGTTTTGCGCAGAAACAGAGGGTTGTTGGGTACCCAACTGCAGTAGTCAAACTAGGATGGACAGACAGCCACGTATGGTCAGTAAACAAGTCACTTTGAGTTTAGGTAAACACAATTCTGTTTACAAAGTGTTGAGGTGTTTAAAACAATGGCTTGTCAAACTTACCTGCCCGATATTGAGGGCCGCGTGTTGAGCTGACACAGTGAAAATAACCATGGTGACAAATTTAACTACGTCCTCTACTTTTTCAAATCGCTGAGGAATTCCTGTGGATGCAGCAACAAAGAATGGGGGGGGGGGTGACGACACATTTTTTCATGACAATGCAACCGTTTTGGTTTTCATTTACTGAAAACCAACCTAGAATTGAAGCTTACATCCACCATTAGACAACAGTTCTTCACTGAGGAGCTTCATGGGGAACGGCCTTCCATATTTTCAGGATATGTTTAAACCCTTGATAGTAACAAAGCTCTTCCCTTGGCCACCTCTAATCTCATAGCTGTCCCACCACTACAGGATTGCAGAGCCTGCTCTGCCCAGTATAAGGCCCTCCGTCCAGGCACCCCACAAGTGGAACAAATGTCCTCTTAAAGCAAAAGCAGAAAAGTTGATGCCCATTATCCAAAACACTGCATCTGCTAATTGACTGAAATGTTAATGTAAAAATAAAGTACCTGACTTGTCGTTTTCAAGGAACCCATGAATGAAGATCTCATTAATCCAATCCTGAAGCTCGGAGTCCCTGGACACCTCACCATCACAGGAGTAGTAGTATTCAAGCATCCCCTGGACGAAACTTCATACCAAAAACCAAGTGTTAAAATTTTTGACAACCAGGCTGCAACAATTGTGTTATCTTGATTTTTGCTTTCTGTTTCATTCTACCGCATCCTGTCTTTCATCCTCTGTTGGCTCCTTTTGAATAAAGCAAATTATGTGGTGAGACATGTGAATATGGACAATATGTGCTTGTCTGAATTAAGATGGTCTTTCTAAACTTGTGTCAAGAAAATACAGTTTACAGAGATGGCTCCCAGAAAAGAGCAGCTTATTGTCTAAATGACAATAACATTGTCAATTTTTAACATTCTTAAAATTATTACACAGCTCAAAAAAATTAAGGGAACACTTAAATCACACATCAGGTTTCAATAAAGGAAATATATTAAAGATCAAAATCTTTACTCTACATTGTGTAATTTGTTGAGAACTAAAGGACATAACAACGGCCAATGAACACCAAAATCCCCAACCGATTGAAGGCTGGATTCAAATTCACAAAGTATTCAATTTGAATCACAGGCTGTTCCAACTTGCATGACTTTCATCACAACAACTCATAATGTGAATCAGTAGAGTGTATGGACTCAAGTGCCTCTATGAACTCCTGACAATGTCTGGGCATGCTCCTGATGAGACAGCAGATGGCGTCCTGGTGGATCTCTTCCCAGACCTGAATCAGGGCATCAGTGAGCTCCTGGACCGGCTGTGGCACTTCTTGGGGGTGTTGGATGCACCAATACATAACATCCCAGTGGTTCTCAATTGGATTTAGCTCTGGGGAACATGAGGGCCAGTCAATGGCGTCAATGCCTTTGTCACCTAGGACCTGCATACACACTCTGGCCACATGGCAATGTCCTGCTCCAGGAGAAACCCAAAGCCCATTGCACCAGCATGTTCTGAAGATGGGCCTGAGGATTTCATCCAGGTACCTAACAGCAGTCAGGGCACAGTTGGCTAACACGTGGAGGTCTGTGCGACCATCCAGGAATATGCCTCCCCAGACACTGACCCACTGCCAAAACGGTCAAGCTGCATGATGTTCCAGGCACCATAACTTTCACCAAAGCGTCTCCAGACTCTTTCACATCTGTCACATGTGCTCATTGTGAACCTGCTCTATAGTGTGAAGAGAACGGGCGCCAATGGCAGATCTGCCAATTCTAGTTTTTTCTGGCAAATGTCACTCAAGCTGCATGGAGCTGGGCTGTGAGCACAGGTCCCACTAGAGGACTTTGGGCCCTCATAAAGTCTATTTCTGATGGTTTGGTCAGAAACATGCCTACCAGTAGCCTGCTGGAGGTCATTTTGTAGGGTGCTGGCTGTGCTCCTCCTGTTCCTCCTCGCACAAAGGAGCAGATACCGGGCCTGCTGCTGGTGACAGCACATGTGGATGTGCCATCCTGGAGGATCTGGACAACTTGTGCAACCTGAAAGGGCTGTAGGTCCCACCTCATGCCTCCAGTATTGACATGGACACTAGCAAAATTTGCATCAGGAAGGATATGGAGAGAGCCAAAACAATTCCCTTTTTGGGGTGTCTTGCTGTTGCCTCTCCAGAGCATCTGTTGTCACTTTCATTTGCACCAAAACAGGTGACATTTGATTCACAATCACTTATGTTTACTAAATTGACAAATGGATATCCCTGAAGTTTAATTGACTTGGTGTGAAGTCTGATGATTACCTGGTCCCTTCATTTTGTGGATAGTGCCCATTTTAAGAGCTGTTTGAAAACAGTGGACAGATAACCACTTTACATAAGAGGGTTGGTTCTAGTCCAGGCGGTGTCAATCAGGTTTAGGTAGAACAATTCCTTCAAAGGTTTCCTTACAATCACACTGTGCACCATGTCATCAAAACCAAAGGCTTTTATACTTAGAGATTCATAGCTAACTGAGGTATTATAGTGATTCTACTTCTCTTTTACAATAATTATTCAAGCACAACCTTTTGAACATCCATCCCAAAATGGGGGATTGTTATGAACAAGTCCTGAAAGAAATCTTTATGTCAGACAAAACAAGTATTAGAAAATACATTTAAAAAAACTGCAAGGGGAAGTTTACAAACAA
Source organism: Novumbra hubbsi (assembly GCA_016801125.1). Classification (NCBI taxonomy): domain Eukaryota; kingdom Metazoa; phylum Chordata; class Actinopteri; order Esociformes; family Umbridae; genus Novumbra; species Novumbra hubbsi. Next base: position 14,616 of record JACXGK010011943.1, read on the forward strand.
GCAAAAGTGAATATAAAAAAAAAAGAATACACTCCACCTGTTGATGATGTCCCACAGATTCAACCCATCATCCCTGTAGTAGAAGTTGGGGATGGAATCCATTCCTCGTGCAGTGATATTCTCCGGCAAACAGAGAGAGCTGTAGGTGATTTCTGAATGTGCCCTTTTCAAGAGTTCCTTCAACCCATCTAGTCCCATAGCACCCTACAGAGTAAAAGGTTGATACATAAAAAAAGTGGTAAAGCTGGAATTGCATCTGCTGAGTCAAAGCTTTTAGAAACGTCAAAGTTAGGGTCTGTACGTTTGCTAAGGGTCCATCAGGATTTATCAGTTTTTTCCTTGCAAGTAGGTTGATCTGGAGGGTGTAACGGAGGTGGGGAGTCAGCAACTACACAGAGACAGATACAGAAAATAATGATTCAGAAATCAATAATTGATAACAACAAAACATAAGAGTTGCTGTTCAATACGTCCATCTGAGAACTCTAAGACAGAAATGGAACAATGCATTTCATACAGACCATCTACAACATTTATACAT